>LPNX011075860.1:1493974-1535409 GCA_001517045.1 Pseudotsuga menziesii | reverse complement strand
GAGGAAGAGGGAAAAATAGTAAGGAAGTTGTTTGAGAGGAATGCTGCAGTAACTTGGTTATTTTACAGCTTTTTAGCTGGGAGAACTTACTGATAAGTTCCGATTTAATACTGAGTTGAAGACTGGTATCTGACTTTGCTGCACTTAGTTCCAGCCAAGGAGACCAGAGCAAGCTCGGGGGTCCTGATAAGTCGCTGTCTGAGCGCTCTCCAGGAATTGGTAGGGAGGAACGGCCTCCCATTGCTGTTGTTGTCCACAGCTTGAACAGGTTCTTTCATTCATTCATTTACGTTTTCTGAGTATAAATGGATGAATGTTATGATTATTTACATGTCTGAGTAATTAGTTAGTTCAGTAAATTTAGTATCTTAGGATACCAGTAGTTAAACCTGTTAGTATTCACTGTGTTTTTCCACATCTGGTATCACCAGACCGTACTCTAGCACAGTGTCTCAGTGTTGAGAAGTAGTATTCTTCCAAACTAAGTTCCCTATTTTACTTGCAGCTATTACAAATGTCTTACTGTTTAATTCTTTAGCTGTCTTTCTACAGTTTTAAACTATTCTAGTACTGTAACTTTGTTTTCTAGAAGTATTAGCTGTAAAAAGGAAAAGATAGACTAAATATTTTTGCAGTGGAAGTATATTTGTTTTCTTCTATTTTAAAATAAATACATTACCGACAGAAGGACACAAGTATTTATCTGTACTTATCTAACAGATGTTACAGTTAAATTATTTTAGTAATAGACTGCATTATAGCAGAGAATGCAAATTTTTCCAAGTTCTGTACACTCATTTTATTCAGCTAGGTTAAAGCATATTTTCATAACTGTTATTCTATTTTAAAACCTGGTAAATAAATGCTATTTCATATACAGGTATTTGAATAGATACTATATAAAATTATACTGTATTATTAAATAAGTATTATAAAGAAATATTCAAACCTAATAACTAAATAAAGAACCCTAATTAAATAATGGGTAATAATACTAAAACAACATTCATAGTAACAGCAGAAGAAGTAATATTGTATTATAGTACTACAATGAAGCAATATGTTATACAGTATAACAAATAACATTCAGGTAGTATAGTAATATACTAATTAAGACTTAGTTATTTATACCCAGAATACAGATAAATAAAGTATATTTATGATCTAATCTTCCAATGTGTTATGTAAACAAATTAAATATTATTAAAAAGACATTGGTAATAATTAAAAGATTACACAAGAGTAGCATTAAATTCTGAATATTAAAATATAAAAGCAATATTGTTACAAACTGCAGAACAAGGTTAAAAACCATAGATTTATAATTATTGCAACTAAGTAATAAATAAATAAAAATGGACATTATAGTCACATTATAAAAACAATATTATAAGACTGTAATGAGCCTGAAAGCTATTAATATATTATACAAATCTAAAACAAGTAATGATGTATGAAATAAATCAAGGTTTATCTATACCGAAAGGAGAAGGTATGAGTACAGGACGCTCGACAATCGAGCTTATGTTTATAAACCTAATTAGTAACCTAACGAGACAAATGTCTTTTCATTCTAAATATTATTAAATAAAAATAACTAATAACATTTACAGCTGGGCTATTAAATGAAGCACAGTAAGCATTCTTTTGTTTTCTTTTATCTTTTCAGTACAACATTAAGTAAATACAAGAAAAAGAACCAGTTTTCAAAATATGGTAGAACGGAGGGTAAAAACCCTACCCACGATAAGTAATCACATAAGACTGAAAACTCTGTTCATTTATTACCCCATAGCTGTAAATGCAAGGCTCACTGCCGTAAAACTTTAATACAGTAAAAGAAAGGCTCACGACCTGTAAAAAACTCTTTAACACTGTAATAACGCGAAGGCTTACAGCCTGCTTTTCTGTTTACAAAACCTACAGTAAGTAAAATCAAGCTGTACATTCACGGCCGTAGCCGGAGGACTCTTTACAGAGCTAGGGTTATACCCATAGCGTAAACATTAAAACAAACAGCTTAAAAACCACGAGGACAGAATGTCCGTAGTAACAACCAATGCCATCCTTAAGATGCAGACAAAGATGATAAGCCATGGAAGGACCCAGGGCTTACCATAGCTGGAGATGTAACCCTGAATCCGGAGAAGGCATCGAAGTGTAGCAGGTTCACCTGCGAAGAGATTTAATTGTAGCTGAGTGTTAGCATTTACTTAAAAGATAAGTAATAACTTATAAATTTTGTTGTGCAATGAAAATAACGATTTTAGCGTTACCTTATCAGTTGGTAGCTCGAGATGTGAAGCCGTGGCTTGTTCCAGCGAGGAGGTTGCCATTCGATGGCAGAACGACGGATATTAATCATTCAACCTACCGCACAAAGGAGACCCCAGTTAAACCCTAACGTCGCAGCCTTCTTCCTTTTGTTTTCACCGATCGGCTAACAAGAACAGCCACGTTATCTGAAGGGATAATCCACTGGAGGGTGCAAGAAAAGGGCTAGACTGTCACCATTCGAGATAAGTAAACCAGTGGCGGTTCCACAGAGGCAATCAACACAAGGTAAACATTCTAATAACCCTCGCAGAGTAGTTTTGAAACTCGCGTGGAGCAAGAGCAATGAAGGTGCAATGGCGGTCAACACATTACCAGCAGGGTTCCGAAACGTTGCAGAGTAGCCAAGAGGCCGAGGGCGAAATGGAATGAAGTGTTAGGGTTCAGTCAACCCCTTATAGTGCCAACGAATGGATATTATGCACCCACGTAGCTCTTTTAATAATTCACATGAAATGGCGTTCACTCCAAAGTCCACGACCGATGATTGTTGATAATCAAAATCATCGCTGGAATGATTTATAACAAGTCATAAACCTTGGTATATACCTACACCATATCGCCACAACGCATGATTAGTAATAAGATTATATAGATTGCATGCTACGTAAGGTTTATTCTTTAGTACTTGAAATATATACATATTGTATGATATGTTTGTTTAATATATCCCATGCTTATACATGTTGTTTAATATGTATTGTTTAATATATTCCATGCTATGTATTGTTTGTACAATAACCCCATGTTTACAATCATATTGTTTATATGGTTTACTCATTTACACGATGCTTATACATAGTGAATAGTATATATTGTTTATTATATATCATGATATTCTTAGTTATGTATTTGCATGTTACATGTTGTATGTACATTAAGTCCTATGAATATAGTTATGGCATGCTACATATGGTTTATTTCATAGCATTGTGCACCCAAGCCTAGGGTTGTTACGAGATAAAAGAACTATGAAATAATAGGTTATGGTATTAATGTAGTTGTTATAATCTTGTTTGTGCATATAGTTTATTTTATAACCTCATGCACATAAATATAGAGGTTGTTTACATGTTCAAGAGTTATAAAGAGTATACTATGGCTATAGTTAGGTTGTTGTTGCTTTTATTCTTTTAAAAAGGAAAGTAATAAACCTATCTACTCTATGAGGTATATACCACTGATAGAGTTTTTACTAAGATATTCATTTTTCATTTTGAGTTGTCCTAATTCATAAAGTAAACATTTTATGGTTAAAGATATCTCATCCTTGATATGGTTATCACTTTCCTTGATGACAAATAGACTTAGTCACTCTACAAACTTAGGATTGTTAAGAGATTTCATAAGAAGGGGAGACTAGATAGCTTGTTTTTCTCTTCTTATCTTCCTTGTTTGGTAATCTAGTTTTTAACCAATTGAAACCTATGGAATGAGTTAAGCCTTCTAAAGAATTATAGACTTTTTAACTATAAATGGGATACTTGTTTCAGATCTTAAATCTTAGATGTTGCAGCAAGAGAATTTATGGATTGATTTTAATAGTAGTCCTCATCAGTTGTAAAACTGAACAGTATGCAAGCTAAGATTGGAATGTTATTATTATAACTTGGCGAAAAAAAGGGATAAACCTGTGAAGATGTGATCTTTCTACCATAATAAGCTATTAGGTAAAGAAATAGTATATAAGTTCTTATACTTATTTTCAGGAGAAACATTTAAGTTTTTCATACTTGTAATTCTATTAAACCTCATGACCTTGTATGGTATAGTCTTCTACTGTGTGTTTGTGAAAAATGCATTTGTTTTAATATTAAGTCCCAAAGGAAAGTATAGCAGAAATAACAAGAGTTTACCTTGAGAAGTATGATATTTTTCTATCTAGCATGAATAAACTTTTACTAAACAAAGTGTGTGCAGAACCTGAACTGTAACTTCAAATACTTGTTAGCATCGAACCATACTTCTTACCTGTATATCTCTAATAGAAGAAAAACGGCTGTGTTAGCTCGAAAGCTAAGTAAGCCCAGCCCTTACGACAAATCACCTTATGTCGCAAACAGAATTTTAATTAGTAGCTAAAAAGAAAAATGCTTTTCAAAGAACAGAGTATTTAAATAACTATTCTGTTACATTTTAAATAGCTTAACTAATCAACCAGTTAACAACTGCTTTTGATGTGATTATATGTTATTTTAAAAGTTTTAAATTTTTCGAAATTTTGGGGTTTTGACATCACCCTAGCCAATGGCTTCGTCAACACATTAGCTATTTGTTCCTCCGTCGCAACATACTGGAGCTTTACTGCTCCCCTCTGCACCATATCCCTGATATAGTGATACTTGATCTCGATATGCTTCGACTTGTCATGGAACACTGGATTCTCTGATAACTTCACGCAATTTTGCTTGTCACAATGTATACAAGTAGCATCCAACTGGAGATCAAATAAATCAGACAGTAGCTTCCGCAGCCATACTGCCTCACGACTAGCTGAACAAGCTATGACATATTCTGCTTCAGTTGTACTAAGTGCCACACAGGATTGCTTCCTGTTAAACCAAGAGATCACACCTAATCCCATACTGAAGCAACACCCTGAAGTGCTCTTCCTATCAATGGCATTGCCTGCCCAATCTGAATCAACATAACCCTCCGGGTTAATCTTCTGATTTGACTCATACTTGAGCCCATATTCAACTATACCCCTCAGGTACCTCAGAATATGCTTTGCAGCAATCAAGTGAACATGTCTCGGATCTGTCAGGAACTGGCTCAAGGTGTTCACAGCAAAGCAAATATCTGGTCTCATGTTTGTTAGGTACATCAAGGACCCAATCATCTGACGATACATCATAGCATCAATCATCTCTGATGAAGCATCACTCAATAGCTTCAGGTTCGATGCCATTGGTGTGGCCATAGCCTTGCAATCCATCATCCCAAACCTCTTCAGGATCTCTATTGTATATTTCCCTTGTCCCAGGGAAATTCCATCTGCATTCTGCCACACCTCCATGCCTAGAAAATAATGCATCATAACCAAGTCCTTCATTTCGAACTCGGTAGCAAGCTTCCTCTTCATATTAGCAATCAACCCATCCATACCTGTTACAGATAGCTCATCTACATACAGTAGGAGCATCACTGGGTTGCCATCTTCAACCTTGTAGTAAAGGTTGGAATCTGCTTTACTCTTAGTAAAGCCTAAACTGGATAGAAAGCTATCAATTTTGCCGTACCAAGTCCTAGGTGCCTATTTCAAACCATACAGGGCTTTATTTAATCTGCATACATGAGACTCTCTGTCATATGTCTCAAAACTGAGTGGTTGCTCCACGTACACTTCCTCTTCCACTACACCATTCAAGAAAGTAGTCTTGACATCCATTTGGTGTATCTTCCATTTCACTGCAGCCAGAGCAAGTACCGATCTGATGGAAGTGTATCTGGCTACAGGTGCAAAGGTTTCTTCATAGTCTATTCCTTCTTTATGGGAGAAACCACGAGCAACAAATCTTGCCTTATATTTCTCTATACTACCATCTACAGCATGTTTGATCTTGTAGATCCACTTGGAAGTTACAACTGATTTCCCTTCTGGGCTTGGGACAACATCCCAAGCATCATTCTTCATGATCGACTGATACTCTTCAATCATAGCATCCTTCCATTCTTTCCGTTCTGCCACTTCTTCATAATTGGAAGGTTCTTTATCAATGAAATCACATAGTAATGCTACATACCCAGAGCATGATTTGGTCCTCTTTCTTTCTTGATTCTCTTCTGGAGCCCCATATCTTTCTGCACCTTGGATGACTTCTCGTACCCAAGCAGGTTTCCTCTTGTGAGGATTCTTTTCTTGAGGTGGATCTATAGGTCTTTGTGGTTCTTCAAATTCTCGATCTTCTTCTTGAGCTTCTTCATTCATGGTTGTGTCATCAATCCTGGGTGCTTCTGCTTCTTCAGATTCTTCAGTAGGTTTCTTTCTGGATTTTTTGTAAGCTATGTCTTCATCAAATGTCACATCCCTGTTGATATCAATATTCTTCAATCCTGGGAAATATATTCTGTAAGCCTTCAAGTTTTCAGAATATCCCACAAATATACCCTTCTTACCTGAAGGATCTAATTTTGTTCTCTTCTCTCTTGGAATGTGTATATACATAGGACAACCGAATATTCTGAGATGGCTGACTTCTGGTCTCTTGTCGGAGAAGACTTCTTCGGGAGTCTTGTTCTCGAGTACTCTATGTGGAGTACGGTTATGTACATACACCGTTGTTCTGGCGACTTCCGCCCAGAGATGCATAAGAATATCTTGATCATGAAGCATTTCTCTTGCAACTTCCATGATAGTTCTATTCTTCCTTTCTGCAACCCCATTCTGTTGTGGATTAGAAGGAGTGGACAACTCCCTCTTAATCCTTGAGTCTTTGCATATCTCTTTGAATTCATTTGAAGTGAATTCTCTGCCATTGTCTGATTGAAAGGTCTTGATCTTCTTTTCAGTGTGATTCTCGATCAAGGATTTGAATTCCTTGAACTTGTTGAATACTTCATCTTTGTTCTTCATGAAGTAAACCCATGTCTTCCTAGAAAAGTCATCAATAAAAGAAACATAATATGCATACCCGCTTAGTGAGCTTGATGACATAGGACCGCATACATCGGAGTGAATGATTTCCAAGATTCCTTTGGCTTTGCTTTCGCTGCTTGGAAATGTCTTCTTTGTATTCTTTCCTTTCATACATCCTTTGCAGACCCCATCATGTTTTGCTTGGATTTCTGGAAGACCTTCAACAACTTTGCTTGCAATAGGTAGTGCTCTGTAATGCACATGTGCAAGCCTTCTATGCCAAAGTTCATTTGGCTCTACTGTGTCATGGAGCAATGCTTGTTCTGGATGGCCCTTTAATTTGTACAAACCTCCTTCTTGTTCTCCAATCACTACTGCATCATCGATGGTCTTTCCTTTTGGCCACATGATGACTTGACCATCTATGAATACAACCCTCATTCCTTTTGCATCTAATGCAGATATGGAGAGAAGGTTCTTCTTGAGTCCTGGCACAAACAATAATTCCCTCATTGTCATAGAATTTCCAGAGTGTAGTTTATAGGAGGATTCTCCACTACCTTTTATTGGATACTGGTAGTCATCTCCTAGCTTCACCTTGTGAGGTGATTCATGTTCTGACAGTTTCACAAAGGATTCCTTGAATCCTGTCATATGCTTGGAAGCCCCACTGTCTATAAGCCAATTAGTGCTTCCATGAGTAATGTTTTTCGTAAGAGCAGAAATCAAAACATATTCATATTCACTGGAAGAATCTTCACCTTCATATATGGTTTTCTTCTTGGAAGGTTCATCATCCTCTGCAGCATGAGCATGATGTCTTCTCTTGTTTCCCTTCTTCTTATGAGAGTTAATCTTGTTTCTAGGATAGTCTTTTGCAAAGTGTCCTCTTTCATCACATGTATAACATCTCAATCTAGATAGGTCCTTTCTAATGTTATCTTTATGGTAAAATTTCTTACCTTTGGAGTGATGAGGGTTTCTTCTGCTTTTCTTGGAGTGAACTGTGAGGGCTTGATCTTCACTTCCCATCTTCTCTTCTCGAGCTGCTATCCGAGCTTATTCTTGAGAGCATTCTTCCTATAATCTGTTGAACTTGACTAACTTCTTTCTGGCATAGATTCCTTGGATGAATGAATCCCATGACCTAGGGAGGCCATTCAGTGTTGTCATCACAATTTCTGCATTCTCCACTTCTTCATCTACAGCTTCTAGTTGTTCTTTGATCTGGGAGACCCTTGTGAATTAATACTGGATGGTCTCAGCATTATGGATCTTTACATTCTTCAACTGATTCCTTAGAGTCATCTTTCGATTGATGTTCTTCCCTTCAAATAGTTTGGTTAGGGCATCAAACATAGCTTTAGGTGTCTTGAGATAGGACACCTATGGGATGAGGTGATCCTTGATAGAATCAGCAATGATTCTCTTTTCCATAGCCAACTTCTTCTTCTGTAAGGCTTTTGCCTCATCTCCCTCTGGAACTGGAACCTCCTCACTGATATAGGAGTCCAACTCATTTTCTTCTAGGACCAGGGAGATCCTATACTTCGAAGCTCAGAAGTTATCAGCTCCCTCAAGCTTTTCATAAAGCTTGGTATGATGAGACATCCTAACTGAGAGCCTCAAATGGAAATACAAAAGATCTAGATCTTACCAGGTCACGATGTCGGATCTGGATTTGGAGCTTAAAATCCTGTAGAGCTGGTTCAGGAGCAAATTAGGGTTTTGATTTTCCGAAGTTTTGTCCAACCAATTGCTTTGAATTTTATCCCTAACTTTGATCTTAGGGAGGAGATCAACCCATGCTTGGGCTCACTGAAAAATTCCTCTTATGTGAAAAGCCCTAATTTCTGGCAGTAGTGTCGGGTCCAAAACTGAAAAAGCTCAAAATTGGATTCTGCTTCGACAGAAAGATGCGCCCTAGGGAGGAGAGTTATTCCAACCTTCTTTTGCTGAAAATCTATGGAGAGAGATCCACAAAGTAGGAAGCCCTAGTTCCTGCAGCTCCACAGTGTCTTCTTCTCAGGTTAGCTCTGATACCATGTTAGATTTTTAACATTAAGCTTAGCATAACATTAGGATCTTTAACTGAGAGAACAACAAGCATATCAATCAAACACAAGAGATAATGAACACAGTTTTTTTCCTCGAGGAAACCATAAATGGAGAAAACCCTGCAACTTCCTCAGAGATAGAATCAGCACCAAAGTAAAACTCAAAAACAGTAAGTGATCTCCTGACAGTAGTAGCCTTCTTTCTATCTAGCCCCAGTGTCTTCTCCTTCCTCAACTATGCGCTGCACCTAAGTGTGTGTGAGATGTGTTCTAAATAGAGAGTCTAGCTCTCTATTTATACTAATCCCGACATGACTAAAACCCTACTAGGGCTGACCTCTCTAGGAGAGTCTAATAACCCTAGTGCCCCGAAACTGCGGGGACTTTAACCCTTAGACAATAGGAGGGTTACCCACAATGACTTGACATGACTTGTTTACAATATAGATCCTCCCGATAGGAACATCGGTGCATGACATGACACAAGTACATCCCGAAATAAACATCGGGTTACAACAGATAAGAAATACGAGTGAATACATTTCGAAGTTACAATTACATCAACAAAAGAAACACACTTTTACCTAACGGATATATTACACAGTTGATCTTAACTAACTCCTAAGTGTTTAAATATCCTAACATCCCCCCTTAAGAACAACTTGGGATATGATTGAAGGATTTACAAAAGTGACACTATTAAGAGAAGGAAGGAGGCATTAGAGCCTTTTTTTTTTTTTACTCTTCTCTCTCATTCTCCGTGTTTGCCTTTTTTTCCTGCAAATCACAACAACAACAACAACAACAAAAAATTCCACACAATGGGGTTAGATATTGGTTAGCTTACCCAGAAAGTCTACGTTATCAAGTTTTTCTCGTTGTTTCTGATTTGTCGTGATCGCACAAGGTGCACGGCAAAGAGCATACGTAGCCGAGAAGACAAGAAAAAAACGTTCCCTTTCTGTTTCTGATTCGTCGCGATTGCACATGGTGCACGGCAAAAAGCATACGCATCCAGGGAAGGTGACAGTCCAAGACTAAAACAATAAATATCTAATAATAAAACTGATAAAATATGAGAGATTTAAAAACAAATCCGTCACTGTGACATTATACCTTCAGATTTGTCGAAATGGGTGTTTTTGGATCAAATGGAAATGGTTTTCAGTGAAACGAAAACTATTTCCCAATGGAAACGATGCTATGGATGCAATGGAATAGCTCCCATAGGCCACAAATGCATAGAAACTCTAGAACCAGAAACCCTTTCAAAGTTTCGGCAACACTGGTTCCAGATCTTGATCAAAACCGAAAGCGGCTCTTCATAAACGCTCTGATACCATGTTCGGGTACACAAGGTACTCCCAAAAGACAAAAAACCTAGAGCAACCACTTCACACAAAAAGATCACAGATCAATATACCGATGTTTGTCACGTGGTTAAAACCCTCAAGAGGGAAACAGTCCATGGCCCTAGCCAAATAGCTACTTCGAGCAATTTATTATGCAAAAGAAAGAAAGTTACATGAGCTTCTCATAATCGATCAACTAGCCAAGGACCCTCCATGCTCTTTAAATAGATATCATGGACCAATCGGGTGTTAAGCCACGGATCAATGGTAGGTATGATCTAAGAGAAGTTGAACCGTCAGATCACTTTATGTCTAGAACATATCGTGACCGTCAAATTAGAATATTTACAAATGCATACTAATCCATACTAAAGAAACACACTTTTACCTAACGGATATATTACACAAGTTGATCTTAACTAACTCCTAAGTGTCTAAATATCCTAACAATTTATATTTTCCCAAATTAGCGAATTCACTAGGAGACAAAGTCCTTTTTTGTAACTGATTTGTAAAAGAAGCCCAAAGGGCAAGGAAGGCCAAGGGACATTTCAAATTGTATAAATATAGATCAAGTCGATGGAGAAAAGGACTTTTCCATGCTATCTTTTTGTAAATTTTATTGTAAGAAGAACTACTTCCTTTTGTAATAAAGAGGCCATAGTTTATGCTGGAGAAGGAGCTGTCAAGTTTCAAATGCATACTCTAGATTGGTTGAATGTTGAATTATTTATGTTTCAGCTTATCCTACAAATTGTGAGATCGTTCTGACTTATGAATTAATTCCATGTTATGAATTGTTTATTTTTATTTTTATGAAACTTGTGCAGTAATTTGAGTAATGAATGTTTTAGCCAACAATGAGCTATCTCTTTGTTTATCTTTCTACGTACATTCATGTTTCTGAATTATTAACAACTATTTGTAATATTCTTTATGCATGTTTTACAGTACATTACTCAGCATTAAATATAATCTTGCTCCCTAGGGATAGGTCAGGTAAAACTAGTTAACTTAGCATAGTTGTTATTTGATTATGATTTAGAAGCAAAAGAGGTAGGACGAGAGGTAAGAACCTGCGCATCACATTGTGAACTATTCGTTATCTCTATCGATTGCACTTAATTAGGCACTTGCATATCATATATAAAAATAAAACAAAAAATACACTTAAATGGTGGACCGGGCCGCAACTGGTAAAACAAGCCTTAAACCGTTACTTGACCTACGATATCCGGACCATAAACTGGACGGATTCCCCATACCAAACAATAATGAGCTATTTGGGAACTTTTATTGCTGAGAATCCCTACTGTTGTTACCTGGGATTTTCTAGGCCTCAACACTTGTTCAACACGTCAGCTATATGCTCGTCCGTCAAAACATACTGAAGCTTCACTACTCTTCTCTGCACCATATCTCTGATATAGTGATATTTGATCTCGATATGCTTCCACTTGTCATGGAACACCAGTCTCTCCGACAACTTCACACAACTCTAGTTGTCGCAATATATACAAGTAGCATCCAACTGGAGATCAAACAAATCAGACAGTAGCTACCTCAGCCATACTGCCTCACAACTAGCCAAACAAGCTGCGACATACTCTGCTTCGGCTGTACTTAGTGCCACTTAGGACTGCTTCCTACTAAACCAAGAGATCACACCTGATCCCATACTGAAGTAGCACCCCGAAGTGCTCTTCCTATCAATGGCACTGCCTTCCCAATCTGAATCCACATAACCTTCTAGGTTAATCTTTTGATTCGCCTCATACTTGAGCCCATAATCAACTGTACCTTTCAGGTAGCTCAGAATATACTTTGCAGTATCCAAGTGAACATGTCTCATATCTCTCAGGAACTGCATTAATGTGTTCACAACAAAGAAAATATTTGGTCTTGTGTTCGTCAGGTACATCAAGGACCCAATCATCTGACGATACATCATAGCATCAACTGACTCTGATGAAGCATCACTCAATAGCTTCAGGTTCGATGCCATAGGTGTGGTCATGGCCTTGCAGTCCATCATCCCCAACCTCTTCAGGATGTCCACTACATACTTCCCTTGTCCAAGGGAGATTCCATCCACACTTTGCCACACCTCCATTCCTAGAAAGTAATGCATCATACCCAAGTCCTTCATCTCAAATTCAACAACAAGTCTCCTTCTTGCATCTTTAATGAGTTCCTCTTTTCCTGTCAAGAACAGGTCATCGACATATAATAGGAGCATCACTGGCCTTCCACCTCCAACCTTGAAGTAAAGGTTGGAATCCTATTTACTCTCAGTAAGTCCTAGAGCCATCAGTAAACTGTCAATCTTGTCATACCATGTCGAATCTCAGGTTCCTCTGCAATCACTCCCTCTGAAGTGGAGCATCATTCTCCCTCTGCCTTTTGTACTCTATGTATTTTGTACTGGAGTCCCAAGTAGCTTCCTCTACTACTAATATTCTATGTATCCATCTAAGGTCATTGGATACCAAGATCCTCTATCTTGAACCTTTTCAAAAGTTTTTCTCGCACCCATTTGTGACCGGTACTCTCCTTCCCTTTCTTCTTGGCTACTTCTTCATAGCTGGAAGGATCTGCATCAATGATGTAGCTCAACTATGTCACATAACTACACTGTGTCTGAGACCTCTTTCTTTCTTTGAAAGTATCATCATATTATTCTTCATCTTGTATTATTTCTCGAACTGTCGTCACTTGTTCTTCGGAACAAGTCTCATCCTTCTTTTCTTGTAGGCGATTGTACGCGATATTTCCTACAAGTCAAATGCATTAGTTGTATGGTTAGAAACATTTCATATGTCATATTCATAATGGAGAATTCTTATGCATAAAGATATAATCATGCAACTATTTTATCCAATACAACATTCATCCATATCTCACGAAAACTTTCTAGATGCCTTCCATCTCTACCATGACATCATTGTGATTGTGCACTAATCCAATATGTCAGCAAAGAGGTTTCATTCTAGGTAAGTGGCAATGGAGAGTTATGGGCTACTTACCCATCACATGCATATTAATACAAACATTCTATCATGCGTAAAACATCAACTGAATATAAACAAATGCATAACAAAACAATATCATGAAATGACAATGGAATACTTATCTTTATTTGTTTCATGGGTAGACTCCTTCTTTCAAGTTCATCATCTTCTTCATTCTTAACAACACCATTTCTTATCCAAATGCTAAGAGGGATAAAAAGTTCTTCAAGTATTGAGTCCTTCATAATCCTCATCGCTTGAGGGATTTTCTTTGAATCGTGAGAGCTACATCTTCAGTTGCTCCCATCTTCTTTTCTCTTATTATGACTCGAGCTTCGTCTTGTGTGCACTCTTCCCAGAGTTTGTTCAAGGTAATCACTTCCTTCTGGAACACATTCCTCGAATGAATGACTCACATGATCCTATGAGGCCATTCAAGGTGGTTATCACAATTTATGCATACTCTACTTCCTCGTCCACTGCTTCAAGTTGTTCTTTGATTTGAGAGACCCTTGTAAAGTATGATTGTATGGTCTCTGCATTCTGGATCTTTACATTCTTCAACTGGTTTCTCAAAGTCATCTTGTGATTTATGTTGTTCCCTTCAAATAGCTTGGTCAGGGAATCAAACATCTCTTTACGTGTCTTTAGGGAAGACACTTGTGGTATAAGGTGATCCTTAATTGAATTGGCAATGATCCTCTTTGCCTTGACCAAGTTCTTCTTGTGTAAGGCTTTAGCCTCATCTCTCTCTGGAGCTGGAACCTCTCCACTTATGTAGGTGTCCAATTCATTTTCCTCAAGAACTAGTGAAATCCTATACTTCCATGCTCGAAAGTTTTCAGCTTCACCAGGAATGTCATCAAGCTGGTGTTATAGGTCATTTTGAAATGAGAACCTTAAATGTAAATAGCAAAAGATTAGATCTTACCGATTTGAAGTGTCTATCCTGATTCCGGATCTGGCTGATCTAGGGTTTGTCAAAGAAACCCTAATTTTCAAAATTTAGAATTTCAAAATTTTGATTGAATAGAAAGATGGACCTCTTCAAGGTGAACTGCCCAATGTACTCCTTTTCTGAAAAAAGTGGAGGGAAGCTCTCGGAACAGGAAGCCCTAGTTTTCCAATTTCCTTTGCAAAAATGTCTGATATTGTTTCTGCAGTATCTCCAAAATTACTGCTCCTCTGTGTGTTAAATTTCATATTGAGGTAACTTCATCTGTCCTCTTTCCAACACCATAAGTTTGAGCAGAATTGGTTTTACCAATTGGGACTTATGAGAGCTTTCCCAAGGTGACTTATTCAAGGACTGTTCAACATAGAGAACTTGTACGGACTTCCACGTGTCAATGTTTCACCCTCAGGGTCTGAAACTTTTACCAAAGAAATTACCATATATGCCCTATCTGGGACATCTTTCGAAATTTCATTTGGACCTTCGTAGCCCAAGATATAGCAATTGTCCCTAGGTGTCCTGTTTAGGGATCAATCTTGGGAGAGGCTAGAACCATGATTTGGAGGAATCATATCTCCTATAATATAGTGAATCTGAGGTTGAAATGCTTACATAGGATACATCAGGATTTTATCTTCGGCCTATGAAAATTTCATCTCCTGAGCCTTCTTAAATCTCGATATATAGCGAATGTACCAAAACTACCATTTTTAGTATTTTAGGGTTTTTCGGGCCCGGAGTCTAACTAGGGTTTGACTTTTCAGAGTTTTACTCTACCAAAAAAATCGACCTTGGTATCTAAACTTCGATTTTGTTGAGGAGATAAATCCTATGTTGGGCTCACTCAAAAATTCCTCTTCTGTAAAAAGCCCTAATTTCCCGCAGTAGTGATAGGTCAAAAACTGAAAATGCCCAGAATCAAATTCTGCTTCGACGGAAAGATGCACCCTTCAATGGAGAGTCATCCTAGCCTCCTTTTATTGATGGATTGTGGAGAGAGACCCAAAAATTAAGAAGCCCTAGCTTCTGTAGCTGCACAGTTTCTTCTTCTCAAGTTAGCTCTGATACCATGTTAGATTTTTCTCATTTAATCAATATGATCTAGGATCTTATCTGAGAGAATAACATGCACAACAATAATCACAAGAGACAAGAGACACAAAGAATTTTCCTTGGGGAAACTATAAAGGATAAAACCCCGCAACTTCCTCAGAGATAGAATGAGCACCAATGGCAGTAGTAAAACCCAAAGACAGAAAGATGATTTCCAACACTTGTTCTCTCTCTCACTTGTGTGAGATCCTCTTCTCTCACATATGCGCTATAGCTGGGTGAGTGTGTGTGACAAATAGAGAAGCTCACTCTCTATTTATACTAGTTTTCGACTTAATAATTACTTACCAGGGCCGAATTCGCTAGGAGAGTCTAATAACCCTAGTGCCCCTCAACTGTGGGGACTTTTCCCCCCCTGATCAACAAGGAGGGTTAACCTCAACTTAATTATGGGGATTATTGCCTCGACTTACAACGGAGGGTTAACCTCAATGACTTTACATGACATTATTATATTAATGACTCTCCCGATAGGAACATCGACGTACAATGAAATACAAATGATTCTCTCGATAGGAACATCAGGGTACAATGAAATACAAATGATTCTCCCGATAGGAACATCGTGGTACAATATAAGATATACAAGGGAATACATTCTGAAGTTACAAATACATCAACACCTCGGACCTATCGGATTCTTTCTGGAATCAGTACCAAAATCCCTTCATCATCTAAGGGAGGCAACTCGATGGATGGAGCAATGTGTTTCCCTACTGTTTTCTTGAGGTTGGATACATGAAATAGATTATGAATTTTGATTTCCTCTGGTAGTTCTAGTTCATAAGCCACCTCTCCAACCTTCCCGACTACCTTGTAGGGACCATAGAAGCGAGGTTTTAGCTTTTCCGCTCCTTTTTTCTTGAGTGAATATTGCCTATAAGGTTGTAGCCGTAAATATACCATATCTCCTACCTTAAAAATCCTCTCAATCCTGTGTCTATATGCATATAGATTCTATTGATTTTGAGCTTCATGTAGGTTCTATTTTAGGACCTTAAGAATATCTTGATTGTCCTATACCCAATCTTTTTCCTTGGGTGCTCTGTTGTCTCCAAAATCCAAGTCTGTAAAGTTCAATGCCTCATAGCCATATAGATCCTTGGAAGGTGTCATCTTAATTGACATATGGTGGGTAGTATTGTAGCAGTACTCCCCTAGGTGTAGTCATTTAATCCATGTCCTATGTTGTCCTGCTACATAATTTCTCAGATACCCCTCAATCCATTTATTGACAATCTTCGTCTTTCCGTCACTCTGAGGGTGATAATTTGTGCTTGTAGCAATTTTTGTCCTTACTAATCTGAACAACTCCTGCCAGAAAGCACTAGTGAATTTACTGTCACGATCACTGACAATGGTTTTGGGTAGCCCATGGAGTCTGAAAACCTCTCTGAAAAATAAGTCGGCTACCTGTGATGTTGAATAGTCGGAAGAAATAGCAAAGAAGTGAGCAAATTTGGTCAACCAATCTACTACCACATATAAGTAGTCTCATCCCTGTACCTTGGGTAAGCTTGTAATGAAGTCCATCGAGATGATCTCTCATTTCTGCTCTAGTATCAGTAATGGATGAAGTAATCTTGTTGGATCAGTGTGTTCGATTTTATTTTGTTGGCATATACTACATTCCCGAACATGTTTCATTAGCTCCTCCTTAAGACCTTTCCATGAGAACCTCTCTCTGATATGTCTGTAAGTATTCAAGAACCCCTGATGCTTTGATAACGGTGAGTCATGTGATGCTTGTATAATATTTCTCTTTAAAGCTGACTCTAGGACGAGGTATATTCTACTCTTATAATAGATGATGTTGTCAACTACCCTGTACCTGTCATCCTATATCTGTCCATCTAATAACTCACAAGCAAATTTGCTTTTGGAATATTCTACCAAGAAAAGAGACCTCCAATCAGTAGATATACTCATGAGTGATAATGAGGCTGGTCGCATGGATAAGGCATCAACTACAACATTGTTCTTTCCCTCAACAAATTTTATTTCGAAGTTGTATGCTTGTACCTTGCTGACCCATTTCTATTGGCACTCGTTCAATTCTTTCTGATCCAAGAAGTATTTGAGTTTGTTGTGATATGTCTTGATTTTAAACTTGCTTCCCACCAAATACTATCTGAATTTAGTTAAGGCATGTAAGATGGCTAGCATCTCCTTATCATATATAGAGTAGTGACGTTCATAATATTTAAGTTTCCGACTTTGAAATTCAATTGGGTGATGGTTTTGCATCAATACCACCCCTAGTCCTTCTCCTGAAGCATCACACTCAATTATGAACGACTATGATAAATCTGGTAGTGCCAAAATTGGACAAGAACTCATGATTGTTTTCATTTTCTCAAAGGTTTCTTGTGCCACTTCTGTCCATGTGGATGCCCCTTTCTTTGTAAGATCCGTGAGTGGTGTGGCAAATTGAGAGAACCATTTTACGTATCTCCTGTAATATGTGAAAAGGCCTAAGAATCCCTTCAATTCAATTACTGTCTTTGGTGTAGGCCAATCTAAGATAGCTTTAATATTTGCCATGTGAACCTGTACCCCCTCTGCACTAATTATATGCCCTAGATACAACATCTCCTTCATACCAAACTCACACTTAGACATTTTCACGTAAAGTGACTGTTCTTCTAGAATTCCCAGTACCTCATCCAAGTGTTTCAAATGTTCCTCCCAAGTTTTACTGTAAATCAAAATATCATCAAAGAATACCAATAAATACTTCTGTAATTAAGCCTTGAAGGTGTGATTCATGCAAGATTGGAAAGT
Organism: Pseudotsuga menziesii; assembly: GCA_001517045.1. NCBI lineage: Eukaryota > Viridiplantae > Streptophyta > Pinopsida > Pinales > Pinaceae > Pseudotsuga > Pseudotsuga menziesii. Next base: position 1,517,224 of record LPNX011075860.1, on the reverse strand, counting down.
TGTTGGGGCATTGGGGAGTCCAAAAGGCATGACTAAGAATTCATAATGACCATAGTGGCAACAGAAAGTTGTCTTTGAAATATCCCGATCCCTTACTCGGATCTGATGGTACCCTAATCAAAGATCAATTTTTGAAAAGTATTTCCCCCCCATGTAACTCATCCATTAATTCATCAATCTTGGGGATGGGATACCTATTTTTTATGGTCTTCTTGTTGAGTGCTCTGTAATCAATACACATCCGTAAGGTGCCATCTTTCTTCTTAACCAAAACCACCGACGATGTAAAAGGACTAGAACTAGGTCGAATATATCCTAGTTCCAGCTATTCCTTGATTGGTTTCTCGATCTCGTCCTTGTACCTTTTGGGATGTTTGTATGGAGTGGTGATAACAACTTGTGTCCCCTCCTCTAACTCAATAATTTGCTCAAATCCCCTATCAGGCGGTTGACCTGCTGGAAGATCTCCAAATACCCTCTCATGCTTCTGTAATAGTGCCTGAATATCTGGTGGATGTTGGGTGTTGTTATCGAGAGGTTTTCTAAAAGTAACCAGGCATTCAATTGCCCATTCTATGTCTCCCTATCTGAGTACGACCTCCATTCTCTGTGATGATACTAGTTTGGGGGGATAAGTGTTCATGCCCCTCAAGACTATTCGTTTCGCATCTTGTCCCTGGAATTCCATATCCATTGCCCTGTAATATGTAGCATATTTTCCTATTGACTAGAGCCATTGAACCCTAAGACTATGTTTGTATCAACTACATTCACCACATAAAATGAGTCAGTCATATTGTATTTCCCTAAGGTGATATTTAGTTTGGGAATCCAATGGTTGCATTCCATGCTATTATTACCAACTACAGCTATGGTGAATCCCTCAAATTTCTCTGTCGGAATACCCCGCTTACCCACCCATGTCACATCAATGAAATTGTGTGTTTCTCCCCCATCAATTAACACACCTACCCTGTGGCCCTGTACTACTCCCCTAACCCTAAGAGTATGAAACCTGGGTACTCTGGATAATGTAGCAATGACTCCCTCTGGTGCTTCTCCCTGAAGTGACTCCTCCTCTACTGACCTCAATTCCTTTGTTGTTTCTTGTTTGAATTCCTCCCCTTCGCTGTTTGAGTAAACTTCTATATAGTGGGCCTTAACCTTCTTTGAGCACCTGTGGCCTAGAACACATGGTTCCTGACAAGTGAAACACAATTTTTTCCTTCTCAAATATTTCCTCGTGCCATTGTCCAACCAAGTTTTCTTTGGCCATTCCTGTTGAAAAGGTTTTATGTCTTTGTCTTTTTGGGGGAAGATTGTTTTAAGTGGAAACATGTTCTTCGGAACTGAATCTTGTATATCTATGGATCTATAGGGAGTGGTGATAATAGCTTGTGTCCCCTCCTCTAACTCAATAATGTGCTCAAATCCCCTATCGGGTGGTTGACCTGCTAGAAGATCTCCAAATACCCTCTCATGCTTCTGTAATAGTGCCTAAATATCTGGTGGATGTTGGGTGTTGTTATCAAGAGGTTTTCTAAAAGTAACCAGGCATTCAACTGCCCATTCTATGTCTCCCTATCTGAGTATGACCTCCATTCTCTGTGATGATACTAGTTTGGGGGGATAAGTGTTCATGCCCCTCAAGACTACTCGTTTCCCATCCTGTCCGTAGAATTCCATATCCATTGCCCTGTAATATGTAGCATATTTTCCTATTGAGTAGAGCCATTGAAACCTAAGACTATGTTTGTATCAGCTACATTCACCACATAAAATGAGTCAGTCATATTGTATTTCCCTAAGGTGATATTTAGTTTGGGAATCCAATGGTTGCATTCCATGCTACTATTACCGACTACTGCTACAGTGAATCCCTCAAAATTCTCTGTCGGAATACCCCACTTACCCACCCATGTTGCATCAATGAAATTGTGTGTTTCTCCCCCATCAATTAACACACCTACCATGTGGCCCTATACTACTCCCCTGACCCTAAGAGTATGAAACTTGGGTACTCTGGATAATGTAGCAATGACTCTCTCTGGTGCTTCTCCCTGAAGTGACTCCTCCTCTACCGCCCTCAATTCCTTTGTTGTTTCTTGTTTGAATTCCTCCCCTTCATTGTCTGAGTAAACTTCTATATAGTGGCCTTTAGCCTTCTCTAACCACTTGTGGCATGGAACCCATGGTTCCTGACAAGTGAAACACAATTTTTTCCTTCTCAAATCTTTCCTCGTGTCATCATCCAACCAAGTATTCTTTGGCCATTCCTATTGAAAAGGTTTTATGTCTTTGTGTTTTTTGGGGAAGTTTGTTTTAAGTGGAAACATGTTCTTCGGAACTGGATCTTGTAGATCTATGGATCTGTTGATCGCATCCTGTAGAGTGGATGGTTTGTAGGCTTTCACCCACCCCGTAAAGGTTTTGTCAAGGCGTCTGAAAACAACATAATCAACCTTATTTTTGACACATATGTTACCATAACAGTTATTCTCTGAAACTTTGAGATGAAGGCCTCGACATTATTTTTCTGTTTGAGTTTAGCTAAATCTCTAAAGTGTATCTCTAGGTCCTTTTTGTCAAACCACTCCATGAGCCTTTGTGTGAACTCACTATAGGAACTAATGCTGTTGTGACCCAATGTCACTAGCCCATGGTACCACCATTCATGAGCCTCTCTGTCCATATGTAAGGTAGCCAATTTAATGGCATATGTATCTATCATAGGGTTGAGTTGGAAGTAAGTATCCAACTTTTGGAGTACCCATATTCTTGCTGAACCCCCGCGAGTCCTGTCAAAGTTAGGGATGGTCAATCTGCCCAAGGTTTTATGCAACTTGTAATTCTGGGTAAATCCTCTATCAAAATTTATTGCCCGGTTCCTACTTTTCATATTGCAGAAGTCTGAGAATGGCATTGCTACATGGAACTCATCTCTCAAATTCCTGTACTCCTGTAAGTAAGCTCCAAATGGTTCACTAGGTTCTGCTGGGATGACTGTTCTTGCTACTGCATCTGCTAGGAAGTGAGGCATAATAGGTCTGCTCGAAAGTTTTTTATATATATGGGGTGTGTTTTTCATATTAGTGTAGGAACGCTTCCCACTACTACTGGTAGACCCTCTATCTACAAGTGAAAGAGGTATACTACTATGACCTGGTTCTGGCTTCATATCTAATCTGTTTATTGCATGGAATACTTATTTATGCCCCTTAGCTAGGTCATTCAATGCATTCACCAAGCTATCAAATTCCAACCTATATTCCTCTTCTCCTGTTGCTTTCCCTCTGTCAGAGTGTATACCTGTTGGGTCCATGTCTAAGTTGGTATCTTCTAACTGGATATCCTGAAATTCCTGCTCTTGAGTGTACCTACTCTTCCTTCTTCTATAGGTTACAAAAGTATATTCTTATATATTCATTTACTTTTCATGTTCAAGCCCACAACTGGCAAGGAACCTGGCTCTAATACCACTGTAATATCCCAAACTAATATTCTATGGTTCTTTGGTACTTAGTTGTAGTTCATATACTCAATGATGTGCAAAAATTTGCATGCAAAATTGTCATGCCCAAATGTCTTAAAATATAGCAAATCTGGAGAGTTTATAGGGTGGAAAGTTTCAGAAAGAAGTTGTACACTTACCACTGATAAATAGGCTGATAATACTCCAGAGATAGGTTGCATGCATCTGGTGTTGAATAGGTGAGGTAACGGTGCTCCTTTTCTGTTGTTGACGCCCAACTGCAAGGAGACCCTCTTCATAATGAAGTTTGATGTTTTTTATGAAGGAGGAGGTTGTTGCTACTGAGAATTTGTGGAGATGATAATCTCTCCTCCATGAAGAGATAGGTTGGTGCATACAGAGGATGTGACTCCTCCATGAACCCTAGCAAATTGCTTTGCTGGAGAGGGTGATGTCTCCTCTACCCCTATAAATTTGTTGATGGATGCCCTGAGGGTGTTAACAATAGGATGATAATCACCAAGTGTGATGGGCTGAGCATGCTGAGAGGAATGGTGATACTGTGCCATGAAAATATTGAGCTGAAAGATCCCAGTGTATCCTTCTAGGGTTTTTCAGCTAATCCCCAGCTATAAAATGTGATCCTGGAAATAGATGTTCTGTTGGTACGGAATCACTAAATACAAAAGGACACAGTGAATGCAAATAGTAGACCTAGATGGCCTACATTGAAGAGACTAGGGAAAATATATTTCACTGTCGAACCCTCGTTAGTTGAAGACGCCATCTTCAACTCCAACTACTGCTGTTGCACTCATTGCTGCTACTCAAAAACCCCAAATCAACAATAATAATCATAGATGCCCTCCTTGGTCCAAAAACCCTTCTTAAATAGAATAACATGTACTTTTAGGGTTTGCATGTCACTTTTGGGGTTTATGCTTCACTTTTTCATGCATGCAATTCTAATTTCATGTTGACTTTAAGCCTAAAGAAATAAGACTTTCTTTATCAAACTGATGACTTTAATACTAAATGAGTGTCGCGATCTATTCCAAGTATCAAATGTCCTCAGTCAATTCCCTTTTATGAAGTACCCGCTCGAACCTATGGGAATTAAGTAGGTTAGCGGGTGTTTTGGTGCTTAATTAGAAGAGGACATTACATATTATTGTGAATTGGTTTGTTTTGCGATGATTTTTTGCAGGCACTTACGTAGATTTTGAAAGATATGACCAATCAGCATACAATGAAATGGAGAATTCTTCTGCCAATACACCCAAAATCCTTAGACCATTCAATTACATTGATTGGAGGGAAGATATGCAGATGGCCTTGTGCAACAAGAGACTGTATAGGATGACAATGGGAAGAGAAGTTGAGCCTTAACAATATGTTGAGAAATCCAAGTTTCTGAACTGGTTAGATGAAGCCTTCGACTTCATGTGCATTCACATCTCCCAGGATCTTCTATTTCACCTTGAGGGAATCAAAACTCCAAACGAAGCATGTGACAAGCTTGAATCTTTTTTTGGCAAACAAGATGATCTTAGAGGCCATATTTTGGAGAATGAACTCATTGCAATACAACCCAACAATTTTGAGACTATTTAAAAATTCTGTTCAAAATACAAATCTCTAGTACTACAATACAAAAAATGTGGGATAGAAGTGAAAGATGAGGATCCTGTGCTGTCAATTTTGAGCAAGCTTGGCTCAGAATTCTCAGCCTTTGTCTCTACTTTCCATTTCGGAAGAGTTTCCAATCCAAATTGGAAAATGTCTTCTCTAGATGCTTTTGCATAGTCTTTAATCCAAGAGAAATACAAATTGATTCAAATGATAGTGCTTCGAACCTCCAAGAATCAAGCACTCTTAGTTGGAGACTCTAGGAATGCGCAAGCAATAGGGAAGCAAAAAGGTAAGGAGACCAAAAATATTGATTCGAAACCAGAGGAGAATCAGAAATATCCAGATGGAGCCTCAGGTTCCAAGAAGAAGAAGAAATTTAAGAAAGATCTATGTTCCTACTGTGTGAAAGGCTTTCATCCATAAATTTATTGTATGATGAAGACCATTGATCAAATGGAAAAAATCCTTGAGCAACACAATATTACCCTCCCTGAAGGTGTAAGGAAGACTGACTTTGGAGAAAATTCTAAAGATCACGATGATATATGCCATGCACTGAAGGCTAGTTTTTCAAAATCACATGCCTTCCTCATTGATTCAGGAGCCTCCAATAATATGGTTGCATTGAGAGAATCGCTCTCTTCATTACAAACTACAAATGGACCGAGTATTCACATGGGTGATGATACCCAAATTCGAGTTGAAGGAAAGGGTTGTATCAAGTTAAAACATGGAGTGTTCAGAAATGTACTCTATGTGCCCTCTTTCGCTGCAAATTTTTTATATGCATACTAGATGACACATACTGGCTCACCAAAACGAGTAGTATTTGGTCCTGAATCAGTGGAGATCACAGATATCTCAACTGGGAATAGTATAGCGAAGGGTGTTTCAAGCCATGCCTCCAAGGCATATGAATTCTCACACCTTCTTCCATACTCAAATCCTGTACAACCTAAACATCCATTCGAAAGGGGAGGTAAAAACATTCTATCTACACCTTTTGTTAATGATGTATTGTCTAAAGTTTCAGATTCAAAAGATGAGGAAGAAAATCAACATGATATTGATATTGATATTGAGCCTCAAGAGGGTCTAGATCCATATCCATATCCTATTCCAAATTAGTGGCCTAAGCTTAAATGGGCCCAAAATCTCATTGAAGCAGCTGGGAATGTTGTTGGGAATCCAGGTGACATAAGAAGAACGAGGTCCCAGTATCAAAATGGACATGTTGTGCTCTCTCATTCAGTTCCACTTCCTTCAGTGAGGTGCAAGAAGCTACCTGAAAGATGCTACTTCATGGTGAGGATTGATCCACAATTCGACCCACTAAGGAACAAATTGGATCAAGTCATTATTCCTCCAGAAAGAAGAGACAAAGGAAATATTCCTTATCCTATATATCATCAAATTGGAAGAATATGGAGAGGTCACATGCATAGTCCCAGGATGTTGATGCACGGAAGAACCAAGATTCTACATTACTGCTCCATAGAGTTGCAGATTGCGGCAAAATTTTCACAAATTTTAGCTTGAAGCTAATTTTTTTCTCTTAAGTATGGAAGCTTGTTTCTTAATTCCAACTTATTTTGACCGGGGGGGGGGATTCCCATGATGTTTTCCCCATTTTCCTTATTTTATTAAGCATTATTTTATTCATTTATATTGTATGGGTGACTTTTGGCCTAGTTGCCAGGGCCCAAGTTGTCCAAAGTTAGGATTAAGGGGGGGGTGTTAGGATTAATTAATCCTCATTTGTCCAATATAGTATATTTGGTCATTTTTCTTAACTTATGAAGTTATTATCACTGTACAAGAGTATGGGGGACACACCTAGAGCTTATCTGCCACTTACTGCATCTTCATGTATGAGTTTATGTGCCTTTAGGACCAATCCCTACACTATAGGATCCCACTCTGAGTGCCACCAACAACATCCTTCAGTTGGTTGTGGTAGGTAAGAAGTTATGATGAGTTATCCTCCAGTTACAATAAGTTATATCACTATCAGTTAGTCTAGTGCCAGTTTTGCATGCATGCAGATAGTGTGGTGCCTTTTGTATACCTACCTCATCAATTAACTAATTGTAGACTGATTTAGACATCAAAAGTTAAACTAGTGAGCTCCAACTGTGATTTTTCCACACCGAGTTAGATAAACAGTCAGCTTGAGCTGGTAGATTCGAATCCTATCCACAGTATTCAAATTTTATTTATTGTATAATAATTGTATTATTGATTAATGAATGAATATTAATGTTGTGATTATCTGAGCAATTCTTGTCCAATTGATCTGAAATTTGTGTCATGAATTCCTTGCTCAATGTATATTGATCTTAATTATTCCACTGCATAATTACTTTCCAATAGCTCCCATATTGGCCTATAGATCTATGGTTTTCAAATTTAACATTTGGAAATGCTCAGGTGTCATGGGATGATCTGATTTTGAGCCAATTCATGTGATTTGTAAGTGTGTGTGCAGTTCATTGCAGTTTTTCATGTAAACCCTGGATGTTAGGTTTCCCCTAACCCATTTGTCAACACCGACAAGCAAGTGTAGGTCGGATATGATTATTTTCATCTTCAAGTCATTGTCCTACACAGTTATTTAGTTGGATAGCCTACAACTTGCGCCATGGTGAAGGGGACCTTTGAATCTCAGGTGACTGCTAAACTAGGTTTCGCGTAGCTATTTCCAGGAAGGTTTATTTCGCAGTCTTTATGTAAGGTCTTAGTGGTCACTTACAGACAATATTAGAACTTAGACCAACAAAGGAAACCCTCAACCAACATTGATGGTGGTTCAAAACCATCAATGATACCCCTCAATGCTCCATAAATGCGGGAATGCCCCATCAAAGCAGTAAGAGGCGTGGTTGGGGTCAGACGCAGACTTGCATCTTAATTGCTCCTTTTTGCATTTTCTACAGCTTATCTAATGAAGATTTCAAATATCTTGTCAGACTGTTCAATTCACTGGGTTTGTTGCACCACCTTTGCTTCACAGTGTCTATAAAAATACCGAGGTAAACATGCTTTGATACATTTTTTACTTGGTTTTATTACTTGAAAGACTTAACAATGGAGATGAAGTCTCAATAGATTCCTCGTCGGTGTGGCGAATGGTTTTTTGACACCTATCCTGCGTTTTTTGACATGTGGTTTTGTTGACCGGGTTTTGCGGTGGTTTATTGGTCTTGGTAGGTTTATTTTGTCCTAGAGGTTTATTTGGTTTTGTAGAGGTTTATTTGGTCCTGACAAGCTGCGATTGTGGTTTTGTTAACCAGGTTTCAAGCTTAGAGTTCTCATGAAGGTTGTGACTATGCATGGCCTGTGTGTCATGGCAAGTGTGTCTAACCTATGTTATTTAAAAATTGTGCCACATTTTTTGATGCATGGTTTTCTTGGCCTGGTTTCTTAGAAGTTTATTTGGTCATGGTAGGCTACCCTAGAAGGTTGTGGTTGTGGTTTTGTTAATTGAGTTTCAAGCTTAGGCTTCTCATGGTAGGTGCAAGTCTCCTTTTCATCCCCGTTTGAATTATTGTATGTGCTTTATCCTTGCCCAGATATGAGCACTAACAAGCAGGTAAAGGCTGGATAATATTATTGTCGTCTTCAAGTAATAGTCCATGGGGAAGGGGAACCTTAAATCCTAGGTTACCGCTTAATCAGGTTTCACGCGGCTATTTTTGCGTAGGTTTCTTTAGTGATGGACCTTGGAATCCCAAGTGGTCATCTCAAGGTTCGGATTCATATTGGGCACAACTTGATTCACATCCCCATCTGTTGTTAAATGGTTTTGATTTATGCTGGCACAGGTCACCATGAGGCAACAAGGGACAGACACGAGACTTATGTGAACAACAGGGTTCACATAAGTCTTGGTTCCCATTAAGATAGTTAATATAGGGAATGAAAATCCCAAAAGATGAAGCTAAAACCCTCAAACCAATGCTAGCAGACACTTCACAACATTACACAATAGATGGCAGTTTCACATGACAAATGGAAGCTCTAAAATAGTCAACATGGGCAACATATATTTATGACAATCGAATAACAATTCATGTGTTAGACGTTTTGGAAGAGGGAAAATAAACAAATTTCAAATAAGGTCTTGGTGGTCACTTAGAGGGCATATTAGAATTTAGACCAATAGTGGTAGGGCTTAACCAACAGTGACCTACTCATAATTAACAACAACAAGCACAAAAATAAACCTTTGTCATATGAAAACAATTGAACAATGAACCCTAGGGTTCACATAGGTGTCGACTTCCATTAAGATAGTAAATCTAGGCACATTTTATTTTGACACTTGTCTAGTGGTTTTCAACGCATGGTTTTGTTGACCAAGTTTTGCGGAGGTTTATTTGGTCCTGGCAAGTTTATTTGGTTTTGCGGAGGTTTATTTCGTCTTGGAAGGCTGCGGTAGTGGTTTTGTTAACTGGGTTTCAAGCTTAGGGTTCTCATGGCGGGTGCGAGTGTCCTCTGAAATACTATTTGCTTTATCCTGACCCTTTTCTGAAGCAATAAGGGACAAATGTGAAACTACATGAGCATAACCACACCATGTCTATGCAGAAAGCATGGATGGAACATATCAAATCTAGTAATTTCTCTATAGATGGGCATACCCTATGTGAATTTTAGTCTCACTGGATCAGGATTTAAGCAACTGATGGAAGCTCTAAAACAGTTAACATGGGTGTCAAGTTCTCTTCACAATCTAATAACAATCCACGTGTTACACATTTTGGAATAGGAACAAGAATCAACTTTAAAGAGGGATGGGTAGGAATAGTAGATCATATAAGAAGAGAGCACGGTAGGGTGAAGACAAAGGGGTAGGTTTACATGTATAAGGTGGGAATTAGCACATAGGACCAAGGAGTAAGGGTCAACAAAAGACAAATCCCAAACACCATAAATCAAGGATTGATAAATACCTATCAAACCATAAAAGGAAGGATGTAATAATGAGGTGGGGATAAAACCCATTTGATCTCTCTCTCAAATGTACAAGTGTTTAATACACTAATTAAAACTTCTATCATCACCATATAAGGAAGGTCATAAATAATTGATGAGATCCACAGTTGTAATATTGATAGTATGAAGTGTCTAACTGATGATGTGGGATTTTTGTTTTTTTGGAAAAAAACATAAAAAAGTATTTGCGTTGATGAAAAACAAACAAACCTATTTTCCAATTGTTGAGATATCTTTAAATAAAAAATAACGTCTAAATAGTGCATTTTTTTCATTGCAAAAAACATACTGAGGTAAAGAGATAATTTAGTAAACATGATTATAAAATGTATACAAGGACCTAAGACAAATCATTTATATCCATGAGCCATCATACACATTTCATTATTGCAAAGGAAAATAAACAATTGAAGATAGGAACAATAGGAAGCACACATTTTTTATACAAGCACATGAGAGAAAGCATTTCTAGCTATGAAATATTATACACATTTGATTACTGCAAAGGGAAATAAACAACTAAACATGGAAATATAATTGAGCATTATATTTTTATGCAAAATGTAGATGTACTTGAATTTTGTTTAACAACAACATTCGTAACAAAGTATACTGTAGAAAGTAAAAAAAGGGGGATAAAGATAAATTAAATCCCATCGATAGTGTGCAGGTATAATCGATGAGGATTTTAACAATACAAGAAAAATGTGGATATATGTACCAAAACATATTCCATAATTTTCCAATTTTTTTGGATAGATTGTGAAGGTAAATGATAGTAAAAAAAACACATTGTGATACCATAAAAAAAAATGGCCATTATGAAGTTGAAGTAACAATAACCATAGAAAGCATTTCAGCGCATACGAGTATATAAGAACAAAAGTGAAGGTGCAACAAAACAAAGTTGACTTAAGAGTTTGATAGTAAGTATAGAAAGAGTTGAAACATGTTATCTAGGGATCTAAATGGGGGAGATCAAATATAACAAGTGCAGGAATATAAGTTGTTGCAAAACAATACACCAACATAGAGTAGGGAAGTGTCTAGAATACTAAATTCTAAGAATTTAGTACAATTCAATCATATATACATAATGATTGATGGCAACGACAACAACAAGTACAAGAAATGGAGGGACCAAGATGTAGATGTCGTAGCACAAGATCTTGTCATATATGTTTGACTACATCTCTTTCATGTATATGCATAGCACGTTGAAGCAACTGCTTCAATTTAGAGAGCAATTGAGTGGTTGGAAAAATGTAAGTAAATACAAGCATAGATGATGCTTCAAAGTATGTTGCCATTTTCTATAATGCTTTTCCATGCTCATTTATTTGTCAAAAGCAGTATGAAAGTCTCCTCAGGTATGCTAAATCTAACTTTGGTTTGCAGGAGGAACACATAATACGTTGAAGCAGGTTCCTTAATTTAAGTATCAACTTAATAGTTGGCCGAATGTAATTAATTGGAAGCACAAATGATTATTCGAAGCATGTTTCTTTCTCTTGTGATGATTCCCTTTGTTATGTTATTTGTTGATAATAGTAGGGCAGTGTGCTCATAAATGGCATGGTGATTTATGTTTTACAACAAGAACAAAACAATGTATATGAACAATTACAAACTTTTTGCATGGCTTAAGCAATAACATATACATATCATATGTCAACCTAACTTGTTTGAGACTAAAAGATAGGTTGTTATTATAAAAAGGCATATATAGCTGATACAACATGGGCATGCTGATACATATAAGGGCTGTAAGAGAACGAAGGATTTTAGAGGTGGAAATAGACAGAACTACTCCGTGGGATTTTTTTGATGGGGCAGCCCAAAACAATTCTTGTGGAGGAGGCGCAGTCCTTTACTTAACTGAGTCACATTTTTTCGTTTTGGCTATGGGACTAGGGGGGGCACAAATAATTTTGCCAAGTTAATGAGCCTCAAGCTTCTTCTGATGTTTGCTTTAGAAAAAGGGTGCACTGAACTAAATTTTCTTGGTGACTCAATGAATGTAATAAATTGGATCAATCAGACTCAAGAGTGCAGGCATTTGAGATTAGCACATATTATCTATTCTATACGGCAACTCCTCCTTCGTTTTGACTCCTTTTCCTGTCGGCATGTATACAGGGAAAACAACAAGGAAGCGGACAAAGCTTCCAAGGAAGGGCTCCGACTGGCAGCGGGTACATGGATGGTAAAAGAATCCAATGATGGCAAATTGCAGGCATTTTACCATAGGCCATTCATAGAACATTACTGATTTTTTATAGGTCCATATGATATGTATCTGCGGTTTTTTGCAGAATTATATTTTGTTTTAAGACTCTATACAACAAATTTTGTAAACGATAGGATCTATGGAACCGAACATATTTTTGAAAGGCATCTACGTATGCTCTCCTAGAATATATATTACAGAAGACTTTGCAGTCTCTCTAATGGAACCAGTTTTTCGGTTATTGGAATTCACGTTTTAGTGAATCTTCAGAATGTAATTTTGATCTCGAAAGATGAATGAAATTACGCTTTTTTTCTTGGAAAAAAAACATGGACATGCTGAAACAATAAAAGATAACACATAGAAGTAAATAGTGTAGAGTGGTAAATAAAACATTATATATTTGTTGGAAAAAAGAAGAACATGTGATCAAGTGGTGAATTTGGATGTTTCAATGAAACAATAAATACTCGAATATATAAATAAATAATGCACACAAGAAAAGAACAGTCTATTTGCAATGAAAAGAAAGATATGTTTGTATTTGTTGTCCTTTGGTATAAAACTATTCAATAATGGGAACAAGAAAGATGTGAGCAATATTAAAAAATGTATTGGTGGCAATTACACGCCTAGAACAAAGAAAAATGCAACCTTTAAGGACAACCTGCTTACAAAGACTTTGAAGCAAGCAAAGCTTCCTCTAGTTTCCTTCGTTGGACGTGGGGATTGTTTTGCATTTGAGAATATATTGAAAACGAGAAATCTAGAGATATGCAAAGGCCTGAAAAAGATTTAACTCTAGATATTGCAGTGAATATAAGGCCTTGTCCATCAATGTTCCCAATATCTATTGTTGCATTTTGTAGGGTCATGCCTTGTGCTTTATGGATTGTTAAACCCCATGCCATACGAGGTGGTACTTGCTCGTGTGAACCTCTTGTTATGGGAGGGACGAGAACATAATTTGGATTAGAAGCATCCCATGGGGGTCCTTTTTAGTGTAGGAATTCAATAACAACAAGGGATGGTAAGGTAGGGGGTTTATTGATGGAGTTGTAGACAATGGAAATGACTTTTCCAAGTGATCCATCAGCAAGGCCTAATTCAACCCACAAGATAGCAGCTAACATGACCTGTTGACCAATATCAAGAAGAAACTTGAAGGCCAATTGTTTATCATATGTGGATTGATGGAAATGTTCATTCCTTTGTTCTACAAAGCAATGCACAGTGGGCATGTTAAGGTGTTTTAACATGTGTTTGTTGTGCAAAGCAAGATAGGTATTAGTTGCATACAAGTGGGTGGAATGTTCTAATGCACAATTCTCTTCAGGTGAAAGGGAGGAGGTTGTTCTTATCCTTATAAGTGTCCAATATTCAAGAGTTGGTGTTGTATTTCGAAGGTTCAATAAAATTTGGCGAAAGGAAATTTGAGAAGGTATATTTCCTTGTTGGCGAAAGATGGTTGAAAGTGTAACAAAAGTGTTAAAAGTTCACCAAAGAGCATTTCCACGTGACAAGCCTGTATACATGGGAATGTCCTTTACAAGGGATAGTTGTCCAAAGTCAACAATAAGGATGATGGAAAAACCACCAAAGGGGACTGTACATTGGGAAGGGAAAGATTCGCGTAAAAGAGCACCAATATGGGTTAACAAATTCGGGCCATTGAAGCTCATTTCATCAATGAGAATGTATCAAATATGGCGGAGTTCTTCTTGAAGGTTTGAAAGGGATTGGCCTTCAAGAGGTGCATTTCAGCAATGGGTATTCAAAGAGCAGAATGTATTGGAGGTGCATGTCTGTTAAAGGCAACAACACCAGTTGGAGCAAGGAGAAGCAAGGGGGAGACATTGTGGGCAGAGGAATTTTGGAGTTCAGATTTAAGGCAAGAAATCAAGTAATACTTGCATGTTCATGTAGTACCTTGAATGACCATTTTGAGTGGGGTATGGTTTGTAGTATTTCCAAAGTGGGAAAGCACAAGGTCATAGGCTATGTGTTGTGGGGGAGAAAAGAAATCATGTGAATTGACATGTGAAGAGGTGTCTTGGTGTAGTTGGGTGGATAAGCGATTGAAGTCAATGCACAATATGGTCATTTCATGCAAATGTGAAGGTATATTGTTATGTGTCCAATTATGGTTTTTGTCAAAATCACGGTGTCCAAGCATGTCAATGTCATCAACATGGATGTTGTTTATAGGGAGAAGTTGAGAGGAGTTCCTATTCAACCATGTTAGGGGATAAGGGAAAGTGAATTGGATCAGAGGTGGAATCATCAGATGGAGGTGAGCAAGGATCTTCTGGTAAGCGATCAACATGCCATACAATGTATGTGTCTTTAATGCGATGCCAATGATAAGTTATTTCAAAATTTGTGTTCCCAATGTTGTTAGGGAGGGAACAAAAAGGTTTGTATAGGAGAATTTCGCTCCAATAGAATGGAAAAAATGAATCATAATAAAAGGGAGAGATAGAAGTGATTTGAGGAAAGTCTCAAACAATCTTGGGAGGGGAGATTGGTTTCCATTGATATTTTTTCTACGAGGTGAGAAAGACCAAGAGTGATCAACTTTAAGAAGGGTTAGTTGTTCAAGGGTATGGGGTCTTTGCATGTATGCAAAGATGAATGTGGGGGGGTTGGAGAGGTGTCAGTTGGGTCATAAAAAATGCGGGGGAAAAGCATTTGGATCACATTCAAGGAAACAAAGGATCAACTGCAAAGGATAAGAGGGAGTTTTCAGAGCACATGGCAAGTTTCTTGTGCGCTGATGTCTTGATCTCCAACTGTTTGCGAAAGGAATCACCTGATTGGTTGAAGTATAGTCCATCAGTAGGTGATGCATGTGAAAGTCGAGAAAGAATAACATGATATCTTTTTTACTTTATCTCTGCTTTTGATGCATGCTTAGAAATGTATTTGAGGACAACATGCCTAGAAGAACAGGTTGGTAATCAACATTAGCCCTCCATATTGAAAGCATGGTTTAGTTATGAATGTTTAACAGGGAATCATTTCTTGCAGGGTTATATGTTTTATGTCCATTTGCATTAATGAACAAAGAAGAGGTAGCTTGTAGGTCAAAGGGGAAGCCATAATGGAATTTGAGAGACATTCCTTTTTTTTGAAGGTAAGAAGATTCTGAACATTTTGTGTTTCTTTGAACACAATTGACAAGTTATTCATAATCATTCAAGTGGTTTGCTACAAATATGGATTTTGATCCAAGATCACATGGATCATTTATAGCAGAGTGATTGAACCAAGGGGTTCGCAAGTGGATGGAACAAGGATTCCATGTTGTAACAAAGTTGTCAAAGTAATGTTTTGCATGTTCAAGTGCGATAACATATCCCTAATCCATTTTGTCCATATTTGGTGCATCTTCCAACCATAGGAAACCATTAATGTGTGTGGAGCCTCTAAGTTTACATTCATACCTACATTGGAAAAAAAATAACAATGTCAGATAGGGAAATTTTGAAATAGTGAACATGAAGAGAAGGATAGGCAGTGTGAGCTATTAGAGACATGCACTAAGAGTATGCTATATGAAGTCCTTTTTGAAGCACCTCTTCAAGGAATATTTTGAATCTCTTATGCATGTATTATGATGCAATATGTGGGTTCGATATTATGTTGTTAATATTCCATTGATGGTGTTGATTTGAAGTGGCGGGAGTTTGGATAGGCATGAAAGAATGCAAATATTTCCATTTAGTGCCAGTTGCACTAAACATGAAGAAGAAGGTTGGTGTACCTTGTTGAGTGATCGTATTAGTGAGTTCGGATGTGCTTTTGTTCCAATAGGAATGTGTCCCATGAAGTGTAGATCCGAAGCGCATCACCCTTTCAACAATCTTGTCATCGGGTAGGTTTTGCAATTGATTGACAAGATCATGTATTGTGTGGGGGAGTGTATCTTCAAGATTACGTTTGTTAAACGCAAAAGCAAAAAGAATGGCTATGATGGCACATAATGAGGTTGTATATGTAGTACTGAAAATGAGGGTGTTGCCAAAATCTGTTGTCATGGTAGTGGATGAGGTGAAGTGCATACTCGTGCATCTCAACTTGATGAAGACGTGGTTGTTTGAGCATTGCAGCACCTGCGGAGAATAAGGTTGGGAAGGCCATAAATAGAAGGCCTTTTGTGTTGTACTCGTTGATAGGTTAAATGCCTATAGAGGTTCAATCAATGGAAGGTGGAAGTGGGATTTATTATATGTGCACAAAACGTTTTATTTCCTCAACCTTGGTTCTAGAATTTGCTTGTGTAGAAATAAAGGAGTAGGATTGTAATCCATGAGGTTTAAGAGAAATTGGTAATTGCAGAGTAGAAGGTGAGTTATGTTCATGAAATGGTGCATCATAGGGATTGACATGGAGAAGCAAAGGGGATATGTTTGTTAATTAAAGAGGAAAATAAGACAATGCAATTGGATTAACTCAAACATCCTTGTGGTAGGGATCGTTGGCCATTTTCTATTCAAGAGCAACAAGAACATCTGCTCGACTAACAAAGAGTTCACATGGTTTGTTTGTAGGGTTGCATTTGCAAACAACAAGGATGTCAAGGTCTGATATAACCGAGGGAGGAATGTGGCAATATTAGAAATGCCTTGGGGGAATCTAATAGTGTGGCCAAAATATTTATATTGACCACCATGGGAATGGGTACTTGTAGAATTGGGTTGACACGACAAATGAGCATTTCCTCAACATGAGTAAGTATTACAAGGACATATGGTTGTATGTCGGGGTCCATATTGTTTTCCAAGGAAAAGTGATGGCTTTTTCTTTCTAAACTGCAATGAGAGAATGCATAAACACCATGGAATTTTTTTTGTTATAATGCCAGGGTAAAGACTCAATGCATATTGAGCATACATTTATGTGAGAGAGTTGGTCCAATCTTTTACAAAAATGATGTTTTGCATAATTAAGGGCAGTGTTGGATGGATTATGCAGTAGGGATGGAAAGGATGGTTTCATGGAAGGTTGAGCATTTTGGAATGGACGAGTGATATGTGAAGGTGTGGATGCAGGGGACATTGGCATGGAAGGTCGGCCAACAAAGAATGTAAAAGGGATATGCACAACTTGATGAGCAACTCTATAATGAAGACATTGTTTCTTGTTGTTTTATTTTTTGTTCTGTGCATATACAAGTCTTCTTCGTGCGTTGGCTTGTTCATTGTCATGATTTGGGAGCATGCCTACAATAAAAGTGTAAGTTTGTTACAAAGCTAAAAGGTAACTTTTGTGGAAGGGACACATTTTGTATATCTAACAATTGGAAAGTACAAAAATATATAATGTAACAATTAAAGTAAATGTAAAATAGTTGCATTTTCAAAGCTATGTAGGTTAAAAAAACATTTAAGGAAAAAATGTAATTTGAAACTTCCAACTTTCTAAGTCTAGCAAAGCAAGAATATAGAAAAAGCTATTTTTTTATTATGACAAAGCATATATGAAATAACAAATATGTAGGCCCATAAAGTTAGGTGGCTATGAAAAAAAAAACCATTGGTGTAACAAAAATAGGTACTCAATGTAATAAATGAATTGTACACAAGTATGACAAGTTGTTGCAAGAAAGAGTAAATCTAATGAACTTATTTTTATAAGCAAACATAATAGTAAAATAGTATCATGTTCAAAAGTGGCCACATAGGTTGCATATAACATTTGAGTAAAAAATGCTAAAAGCTAGTTTGTGCATTGGAAGTGTAACAAAGCAGGTAAGAAATGTTGAAGGGAAAATTATTGACGGGGTAAAATAAGAACGGATATATGACGAAACATGAAAGAAGGAGAAGTATAAGAGATGAGGGAACCATCATAGAAGCCAATGAATGCATGAGTATGGAGTTCAAATCATTTGTGTAACTGTATGTTTAGGGAGGAAAATGCCATGGATTTTAGGAAGGAGAAGCAATAGATGTAGTCGATGATGAAACCACCTCAAACATAAAAATTATGACTTTTCAACCATGAAGTTCCACAAAAGGTATTTATTCTAACTGAAAGGGTGAAAAGGAATTGTTGAGAACAAACACTTTGGGAAATTTTAGAGATTGATGTTGGTTCATTCAAGAGAAGGAATAAGTCTTTTGCACAGACCCCCATGAGTTGGTTTGCAGCATCATCAAAATCTATGACACCATACAATTTCCTAGTCACATCTTGTAGGTCAAGCTTTAGTATATAATGGTAGCCACATTCAGGAAACTCCCCATCACATTTAGCACAATGCCAAATGTTGGCAACTTTGTGGGAGATTTTTTCCATGCATTGTATGCCATTGAAAAAAGGAAGGCATGCACGGAAATGAAAGTCGTCCATGTTAACATTTGTGATGGTTGCAAGAACTGAATACCAAATTGTCTTCCCAAAGGGTTGGAGATTTTGAAGGTCATTGATGATAATGCATTTGCGCAGGCCAGAAGAAGAGGAATTGAATTTTTTACTCAAGGATGGCGACGTTGAATGAAATCCACTGTCTTGAAACCATGCTTGGAGAAAAACAACGTCGTCAATACTTGGATTTATAAAAAGGTTGGTGTTGGAGATAGTTCCAACAGTCCTCCCATTGAATTCTGTAATGCGACCGCCTTTGATTGCTAGGGTTGGGGGAGTATCTAAACCTCGAAGGTTAGCAATATGAGCACCCTCAATTTGGAAATGCTCTCCCCAAAGTGTTATGTCAATGTTATAGCCTGACATGTCCATTAGTCCATCTGTACGACAGACTGTCTCAGAGCCATCTATTTTTTGTATAGTTGATGCAAGTGAAACAAAAATCACAAGTCCATCAAGGTCAACCATGGAATTTACAAGTGTAGTTTGAATGTCACGGATATATTTAAAGTGGAAGTAATGTAAAGGGATCAAGGGGTATTCCTCTAAGCATGGCTAGATGGTTGAGGAGGATCCTAAGAAAATATCATGATGGCTTTTCAAGTGGTTGTATGTTGGATTGGATGGTTTGATTGTGCCATTTGAGACTATGTAGACAAGACCGATTTGTATTTGGTCATACAAAGAAGTTGTCAATTCATTGAATGCAAAAATATGGATTTCATCATGCTAATCACTAATAAGGTCAAATCCAAATAATTTGCCAGGGCTTATTTGATTGTTGTATTCATGGATGTTTATCTTGCTAATGAATCAAACCTGAATGGCCCAAGTTTTGTTGGAAGGGATAAGTGATGTGAATGGTATATTAGATGCAACAAGGTTTGAGTTTGAATTTAGTGAGGAAGGTATGGAAAGTGAAGGGGTGTAGGGGTGAAGTAGGATGGTGTCTGGAAGAGAGGGACTACTTTGAGAGGGAATTTCTATAGTGAAGTGGTAAGGGGAAGGTTCCCCAATGATTGGTGCATCTAATGTGACAACCTCAAGCGCGAGCAATGTGATACTTCTGGTAGAAAGAAAGATTTTAGAAAACGAGGGGAAAAAATATAGTAGAAGTAGTAAGGATGCATATTCCATTTAGTGTAAACTAGTAAAGGGGAAACTAAAGCATACAATGTATTGTGTATAACATTGCATGTACATTGGGTGACCTTGAATATAGCTCCTTATTTCAGTTGGTCATCCTCTACAATGCTATTATATATGGATGGAATCAATGTTTCATGCATGTGATGACCATCTGAGATAGAAATATAGAAGTGAATAATCGATGAGTTTAGCGAGTTAACTTGGCTTAGAAAAAAGACCTGCAACAATGGAGAAAGGTTGACAACACCATGTAGCATGAGTGAAACAAATTCATCGGTCAACATAACTTCCATAAGGTGGTGGTAGTTTTTTTTTTGAGTGAAATTGGACCTAAAAAAATGATATCAATGTTGGGAGGGATGATTATTTTACACATAATTTTGTTGTATACCATGTTCTTTTCTCTTTTTTTACCTTTAATCTAAACATCATCTATGTTATAACTTTCGAGACTCGCAAAGTATTTGTATAGTTATAGAAACAAGACCAAAATATTGACATATGAATATGACGTGAGTTCCAATGCTAGTTCCACTGTCTTAGGAATTGTCCTAACATAGTTTGCATGAAGTCTTAAGTCAACATCCATGTGGATGCTCTAAGGTTCGTATCATTCTCTCTTGAATTATATCTCAATGTAACAAATAGGATTATACCCATTGATATATAATTTAGGTAAATTAGTTACAACCTTGTTGATACTATAGTTGCAATGAAATGTTGTATAAAATAAGCATGTATGTTAAACTAAGTTGTAAGTATTATGGGTGAAATGAAGACCTTACCTAAGATATGCTTCTCTCTAATGAGATTTAGCTTGCTTATTTTGGTTTGATTGCCTCTCTTACAAGAAGAACGAGTCTCTTTTTCAAGCATCAAAGTCTATGGCTTTGAGCTATGCATCCTTAGAAATACTGACAAGCATTAAAGCCTATGCATTCATCTAACGCGTCCCTTGTAAAGGATTTCATCTCACTCATTCTCTACTAAGGGTTTCAACTATTCATTCTTTGCAATACAGACAAGTTTCAAAATCTATGCCCTTATTTTTAAGTTTCTTTTACCTTCCCTCCATAAATTGAAGTCAAAGTTATATTGATAGCTTGGCTTTGCCAACTTTTATTACACCTTGTTGAGTTTCTATGCAGTAGAAACTTCGTTACTACTACAATTATGTGAGTAGTAAAACGAACATGATGTTTATAGAGGTAAAAAGTTCCATTTAAGGAGTCAATGCTCACTACAAGAATTCCAATTACATTGATGGTAAGTAGTGTGGTACCAAGACTCTTCTACTTTAAGAAGATAAATTGTATTCCTCTTAATGTAGTGGAGGCAAAGAAATTTTTATCCTGTAATAAGTATGTTGAGTGCTTCATCCTATAGTAAGAAAACTAATTATTTAATAGTGTAATTTAGTAAATGAAGACCTTACCTAAGCTCTGCTTCTCTCTAATGAGATATAGATTTCTTACTTTGGTTTTATTTCCTCTCTTACAAGAAGAACGAGTCTCTTTTTCAAGCATCAAAGTCTATGGATTTGAGCTATGCACCCTTAGAAATACCGATAAGCATTAAAACCTATGCCTTCAGCTAACACATCCCTTGCAAAGGATTTCAGCTCACTCATTCTCTACTAAATCTTTTAGCTATGCATTCTTTGCAATACATACAAGTTTCAATCTATGCCCTTAGTTTTAAGTTTATTTTATCTGCCCTCCTAAATTGAAGTTAGTGTTATATTGATAGCTTGGATTTGCCAACTTTTATTACACCTTATCGAGTTTTAACTATATTAGTTATTAAGGGATAGTAAATGATGTCATATCACCACCCATACCTATCATGTTGTACATCAATTCTTTGAATTCCAACTTTGTCTTTAACTCCAACAATTTATTACATTCGTTGATCCAAAGGAAGAAAAAAAACGAGAATTGTTCCACATGAATCCATGCAGAGGGATGTGTGTATATGTTTTCCAGGTTAATGAGTTGTTCTGGATTTAATTGTTGGACAAAACTCTTTTGGAAACAACAATTGTGAACGACTTGCGCAATTAAACTCTCAAATTAAAACTAAACATATAACAAGTCAGGGTTATATTGATAGGTTGGCTTTGCCAAATTTTTGTCACGTCCCCACCCCTCTCCTCGACGGAGAGGATGCAACCAACATGCTAACCAAGCACCCGAGCAATCCAAGCCCCATGAACATAAAATAAAATGCTGTGAAATAAGAACATACATGTGCAGATGTGTAATTCATCATACACATAACGGAAGCAAAATGCATTCAGTCCACACAACTAAACATTCATAGCATATAACATGTTCATCATTTCATTAAGCAACAAATATAATTACTAATATAAAATAGACAAGAATACTTATCTTCACAGAAGCTTGTCCTGCAACCAGCTACGCCGCTGCAATGTTCCACCCATCCATAGGCCAATGTGCTCATCAATCTCTCAGCAACACTGCCACCCCTGAGTTGGGCATGATTCTCACAAGGAATAAGGGGAACACTTAACAAGCTCACACGTAGCCAAGGATACACCAAACTCAGCCAAGCCAAAACAGTTGGGTTTATCAGGCTATACAGGAGCTGAAAAGGCTGACTGCTAAGCTAGTGAGCTCAATCTAAGAGCTATGGACACCTGCACCAAAACTAGCCTAACTTATAAGACATCCACACACACCCAACACAAGGAAGCATCCCCTTCTCCGCTATGCAGTCCCTCGGGCCATGCCTTCCCTTCCAGTGCTATTCAGGGGGTGTAGAGAAGAAAGCCAGCCTTCTAGCTCTATCTGTGAGGCTCCTACACACACTAGGTTTATCAAGTAGGCTTAGACCCCATTTCCACTCCCAAACATAGTCCAAAGACCAAACAACTAGGTACACACAACAATCTCGGTTATGGAATTGAAGGAAGACACACCACATAAGCCAAATCGGGTATGGCAATTGGTTAAAATGACTCAGACTGAACAACTCGAATTCCAAAGTCGTTTATGGCCCTCACGTGGCCAAAACGGCTCAACAGCACCCAAAATTTGTGGAGAAGACAACAACAATTTTCCCAACCTCCGTAGAATGATGAGAACAACCCCAACGTGAAGGAAAATCACACACCAGGCCAAATCGTAAAGGGAAAAAATAGAACGCCACTGCTTGAGGCAAAACTCCCTGCCCGCGTGAGTGTAGAATGGGGTTCCCTACCCACGTGAGGAGTTGAATGCCCTCTGTCTCTGGGCATGTGTGTGGTCAAAGGACTAACAGTCCTACCACGCTGACAACTGCCCATGCATACGTCCCTCATGGCAATAACTGCCCAACCAACTCCTGGGAATTAAATCGGCTGGTGGATGAGACAAGGAAAGGATGAGCTAGA
>LPNX011075860.1:1474186-1493920 GCA_001517045.1 Pseudotsuga menziesii | reverse complement strand
CCCCCCCCGGGCCCTTATCCTTAGGAAATCATGCCCCTTGTCATTATTGTTGCATGGACATAGCTGGTTGTGGGTTTTTAATTAATTGCATATTTACATGATGATTTAAAAATCATAACATGCATGGCTAGCACAAAATACAATCGGCACCGATTTAGTCGTCGAAACATAAAACAATAATCCATGGCGGGGCTTTTTCCTGTAGCTCCACACCATGATTAATTACAATATATACATCATATACATTTAATGCAAACGGGGTCAAAACCAGGGTGTTACAATTTTATTACACCTTGTCGATTTTTACCTATATTAGCTATTAAGGGATAGTAGATGATGTCATATCACCACCCATGCCTATCATGTTGCACAACAATTATCTAAATGCCAACTTTGTCTTTAATTCCAACAATTTATTATGTGCACTGATACAGAAGAAAAATAAAAAATGAGAATTGTTCCACATGAGTCCATGCAGATGGACGTGTGTATATGTTTGTCACGGTAATGAGCTATTCTAGTTTTAATTGCTAGACAAAACTCTTTTGGCAACAACAATTATGAACACTTTGCACAATTAAACTCTCAAATCGAAACTAAACATATAGCAATTCAAACCAACAATAAACCCACTGACAATTTTTTTTTTGCACAACAACCCTTGCATAAATTTTTTGGTCAAGAAAGTAAAGACTTTATTTTAAAAACATGTTTTTGGGGTCGAGGTCATTTGTAGTACGCTTGCACCCGACATGAGAAGCCTAAGCTTGAAATAACAAAACCACAATTGCAGCTTGCCAAAACCAAATAAACCTCCGAAAAACCAATTAAACCTCCAAGACCAAATAAACCTGCAAGGACCAAATATACCTATGTGAAACCCGACCAACAAAACCACGTATCGAAAACTGCAGGACAGGTGTCGAAAAACCATTCGGTATACTAACGAGGAATCTATTGAAACTTCATGTCCATTGTTTAAAGCAATCAAGCGAGCATTGCATATTTTTATATCTATAATATATATGTGGAATGTTCAATATGTCTTTGAATGGCTTTACTTTGACTATAAGTTATAACATATTAAGGAAAAAGTTTGCATTATATTATATGGAATCATCATAGTAAAGTACATCAATGGAAAGAACGACAAGACAACAAAGACATGTATGTATATATATATAATGACCCTTGCACCAAAGTTATGGTCAATAAAATGAAGACTTTGTGCTAGAAACTTTCTTTTTGCTTGTGGCACTGAATCCTAGTGAGCATTGTATATCTTGAGATATATAATGTATAGACATAGTAAGCCATTGCATGAAATTTATGGTAAAAAAATATAAGGTTTGATTTTAGAGTTTATATAACTTCTATATGCAACAAGTTAACATTGTTAATTTTTCTTAAGAATAGTTTAATGCTTTTTGTATATTCAATCATGAACATTTGCATTTCATCGTGAAGGAAAGGGCAGGTGATTGGACATTCATCTACAACCATAGATTCTCCCAGCATTAGCTTGTGTTTCATGCCATACATCTAGTCAGCAAAAGACATAGATTTGGGCATACTGGTAATTATGATTTTATTTATTGTATTGGGTACTAAGTAATAGCACGCTACATTTCAAGCAACTACAACAAAACCGGTTTTTATTGTTCCCTATGGCTTTCTCTCTTTAAACACACGTCTTTGATCAATTAATTGATTTTATTGGGTACTAAGTGATAGCATGCTACAACCCAAGCAACTACCTCAATGGGAATGTTGATTGTTCCCTAAGTTTTCCTCTCCCTAAACATGCGTGTTTGACCAATTAACTAAAGGAATATGCATGGTTAATTCGTTACATCCATAACCATTTTTCGTATATATTTAATCATTAACCATTTAATCCATAACCATATATATAGATAGATAGATAGATAGATAGATAGATCTCTCTCTCTCTCTCTCTCTCTCTCTCTCTCTCTCTCTCTCTCTCTCTCTCTCTCTCTCTCTCTATATATATATATATATATATATATATATCATTGCACATTTAAAAACATTGTAAACTTATGAGTTGACAAGTTGACGAAACAACAAAGACATGTCTATATATATTATAAATATGAAGATAGGAAATGGTTGTTGGATTTCAAATCCACAAGTAGAAATGAAATTTTATACATAGCATGAAGGAACTACAAATCGTACATGCAAATATATTCTTGCATTGTAATCTATAATGTAGTTTTAAAAAAAAAGTAATTTATCATGCCCTGAAAGAAGGCTTTTTTTTCTTTTCAAAATGACCCTTGCATCAAAGTTATGGTCAAGAAAATGAAGACTTTGTTCTATAAACTTTCTTTTTTGCTTGTGGCACAGAAACCCAACAATCATTGTATATCTTGAGATCTATAATATATAGACATAGTAACCCATTGTATCAAAGTTATGGTCAAGAAAGATAAGGCTTGCTTTCAGAGTTTATATAGCTTCTATATGCAACAAGTTAACAATGCTATTTTTTCTTAAGAATATTTTAATCATTTTTGTATGTTCAAGCATGACCATTTCCATTTCATCGTAAAGGAAACGGGAGGTGAATGGACATTCACCTACACCCATACATTCTCCCAGCATTGCCATGTGTTTGATGCCATACATCTAATCAGCAAAAAGCATACGTTTGGGCATATTGGTAACGATTATTTTATTGATTTTATTGGGTACTAAGTAGTAGCATGCTACATGCTAAGCAACTAAAATAAAATCAGTTTTGGTTGTTCCCTGCAACTTGCTCTTTTTAAACATGTGCATTTGATCAATTAACTACAACCATATGCATGGTTAATTACTTACAACCAGAAACAAGTATATTTGTATATTTGATAACTCAATTCAAATTGATAATAGTTGGTATGCACATTGTATAGATATCATTGCAAATTTAAAAACACTCTAAACTTGTGACTTGAACAGTTAACCACATCCATCACATCGATGGAACATAATTTAAATGAATATAACAAAAGGCATATGTTTCAGCATTAGGTTAATGATTATTTTTATTAGTTGATTTTATTGGGTACTAATTAATATCATGTTACATCCCAAGCAACTACCTCGAAGCCAATGTTGATTGTTCCCTACAACTTGCTCTCCCTAAACACGTGTGTTTGACCAATTAACTACAACTATATGCATGATTAATTCCGTACAACCATAACCAAGTTTTTTTTATAGTTAATCATTCAATTCAATTCAAATAGATAACTATTGCCATATATATATATATATATATATATATCATTGCACATTTAAAAACACTGTAAATTTGTGGGTCGATGATGCAGGTGCATTAGGCAGGCATTTAAATAAAAGGCTTAGCAATGTGATGGATTGGTCACATGCGGAAGCTAAAGCAAATATTTTGGACATCTAGTTAGGAGATAGTTAGATTTTAAATAAAGATTGAAATTAAAACAAAAACAAAAAAAAACAGTTAAGATAGTTTCCTTGTTTCTAAGAAAGAGGGTTTTTGTTTTTTAATGTGGGAATTTTCATTTTTGGGGGAGTTTTTAGGGGAAAGAAAGAACAATCTTCTCGTCAATGCTGTGTAAGTGTCCTCTTTGCAAATAGAAACTAAATATGTCAAAATTACATCTGCGAGTGGCTTTAATGTTTTAGAATCAAGAATTTATTTTGGAAATTTATTATGACTAAAAGTTATGTTACACCTCGGTGAATGAAAATGGATGAGCGGATACAGTTCGCCGAATATTGTAAGTTTATCTATTGTTAACCTTAGTTGTTTTATGATTTGGAAATCAATCCCATGTTGCAAACGTGGAGAAGCTGGCGATTTTTTAATCTATTTTTGTTCACCAAATCTGAAACTGACTATATGATCGACCTAGTGTTTGTTTACCCAACCGTTGTCTCTGTTCCGGTCTTTGTTAATCACATGGGAAAGAAATTGTGAATCTTTTAACGCTATTTCTGAATTTCCTGAAGAATGTGGGTGAACATAAATATGGGAGACGTATGATGCGTGTAAAAAAAACCAGAGTATAAATTAATTAAATAGAAATCGCACCAAGGAATCGAAACCGTGTTTGGATGTGGTGTCAATTTGACAAAAATCGTCTCAGGGAAAATTGACAGAACATTTGACTGTTGTGTTTGGTCCAACAAATTTTTTAAATCCTCTGGGAAATGTGTATACCAAAATGCATGTGTTTTTGTTCTCTTTGAGTGAGTGTAGACATGGTTAAACCAGAGAACCTGCGTTTTTGGGTGGAAGCCGAGTGTATCCTGCATTTTGGATGAAGGCCACATGTTCCAAATATTTTTACCAACGCTATTGTAACTACATATTTTGAGTTTTGTCCTTCTTTGCTACCAATTTGTGGTATCAGAGTGATAAAGTTGTTGTTTTCTACAAGTGCCAGAAGGATGAATAGACCAATAGGAAGAGGACAAGGTCAAAGAGGCAGACCTAGGGAAAATACAGAACTCCAAGAAGAGATAAGGAGGCTACAAGCGCAATTAGAAGCTATGGAAGTGGGAAGACAGTGAGATTGTGAAGGTGGAGATATTAGTGAGCCCGACGAGGTACCTGGAGAAGAAGCAGTGCCTACTGAAGTTAGATTGTTGAGGGCAGTATTGGGCTCAATTTTTAGGCCAAATCCTGAACTCTCCATTTATGATGGTAGTTTGAAGGCTGAGAATCTAATAGATTGGATCAATGAGATGGACAAGTATTTCGAATTTGAGGAGATTGTCGAAAATAAAAGAGTTAAATTTTCAGTGACAAGGTTGAAAGGTCACGCTGCACTATGGTGGGACAATGTGAAGGTGAATGAAGAAAGAAGGACAAACCATTGATCAAGAGTTGGGATAGGATGGTGGCAAAAATGAAGGGTAAGTTCTTGCCAAAGGATTACTAGTTAACTCTCTATAGATAGGTGCAAAATTTCAAGCAAAAGATGATGACAGTGAGGGAGTACACCGAAGAGTTTTACCAGGTGAACTTGAGAGCAGGTCATGTAGAAGATATCCCAGAGAATACAACCATGTATATCAATGGTTTGAGGCTGGATATCCAAGATGAAATCAGCATACTTTCCCCAAGAACAATAGAGGAGGCATACCAGTGTGCTTTGAAAACGGAAGAAAAGGTAACAAGGAAGCAAAACTCTAGCAGAGGTCGTGGGTTTGCTAGAGGGAAGGGACAATCAACTGGAAAAGGGAAGTTTCCAGCCCAAAAGAATGATGAAGGTAGTCCAAATTAGCAAGGACAGTCAGAGAAAGAAGGTGGCAGCAGAGGAGGAATACCTTACCAGAGAGGTAGAGATAGAGGAAGAGGGAAAGAGACTGCCTACACATGTTATAGATGTAACACTTTGGGTCATCGATCTTTTGAATGTCCTGAGAATGAAAATACGAGACAACGAAGTGCATACATAGCTCAAATTGAAACAGTAGAGGATCAAGCACCAGAAGCGAAGAATGTGCCAGAGACCGAAGAGGTGTTAATGATACACAAAGTCTTGTTGAAACCAGCAAAGGAGACTGCTCAACCAGTTCAAAGAAAATCTTTATTCAAGACAATGTGTAAGGCAAAAGGTAAGTGCTGCAAATTAGTGAGTGATAGTGGAAGTACGGATAATTTAGTTTCCCAAGAAATGGTAGATAAATTGGGTTTGAAAAAGGTTAAGCATCCTGCACCTTATGAAGTGTCATGGTTACAAAAGGACACCAATTCTTGGTACAGGAGCAAAGTGAAGTTGAGTTTCAGATTGGTAAGTATAAGGACAAGGTACTTTGTGGCATAATGCAAATGGATGCTTGTCACATTATCTTGGGTCGCCCATGGCATTTTGATAGGAAAGCGATACATGATGGAGAAATCAATTATTATAAATTCAAAAAGGATGGCATCAAGCACACTCTTGTACCACTGAAAGAGGACAACATAGCTGAAACAAGCAACCCAAAAGTACTACTGCTAAGGTAGAAAAAAATTTCTACAACAAATGCAAGAAGAAGAGGTAAGTTATGTAGTGGTCTTCAAGCCAAAGGTGGTACTTATGCATACTGAAATTGTAGATTTACCTCTTGAAGTTCAGGAGTTATTGCATGAGTATCATGATATTGTAGTTGATGATTTGCCAAATGAGTTACCGCCCAAAAGAAGCATTAGTCATCACATAGACTTGATACTGGGAGCAAGTCTTCCAAACAAGGCTGCGTACCAAATGATACCCAAAGAGAATGAAGAAGTGAGGAATCAAGTCCAAGAACTATTAGACAAAGGGTTGGTAAGAGAGAGTTTGAGTCCGTGTGTTGTGCCTACAGTACTAACTCCAAAGAAGGGTGTAGAATGGAGAATGTGTACGAACTCCAGAGAAATCAACAAGATTACTATTCGCTACAGGTTTCCATTTCCACGGATGGATGACATGATGGACTGCTTGAGTGGAGTAGTTTATTTTTTAAAAGTTGATTTGAAAAGTGGTTATCATCAAATCCAGATCAGAGAAGGGGATGAGTGGAAGTCAACATTCAAGACCAATGATGGATTGTATGAGTGGTTGGTCATGCCATTTGGTCTCTCGAATGCACCTAGTACTTTCATGCGATTGATGAACGAAGTCTTGAAGGAGTTCATTGGCAAGTTCGTCATTGTTTATTTGGATGATATTTTAATTTTCAGCGAAACTAGAGAAGAGCACTTGAGACATTTGAAGTATGTTTTAGAAAGAATGCAGCAAGAAAAGTTATTAATTAACATGAAGAAGTGTTCTTTTATGAAGAATGGGCTTGTATATCTAGGCTTTGTTATTTCTAAGGATGGTTTGAAAATGGATCCTGAAAAGATAAAGGCAATTGCAAATTGATCCTCACCTAAAAATATTTTTGAAGTGAGAGGTTTTCATGGTTTAGCCAGCTTTTACAGGAAATTCATCAGAAATTTCAGTGGTATTTGTGCACCAATCATTAACACCATCAAGAAGGATATGCAGCCATTTTATTGGACAACAACATCAGAAAGAAACTTTCAATTGTTCAAGAAGAAGATCACTAAGAAGTCGGTGTTGAAGTTACCAAACTTCAATCAGCCCTTTCAAGTAAGATGTGATGCCAGTGGGACAACCATTGGAGATGTAATGAGTCAAGAAGATAAGCATGTTTCATATTTCAACGAGAAGTTAAATGAGTCAAAACAGAAATACTATTCTCATGACAAAGAATTTTATGCAATGATTCAAGCTTTGAAGCATTGGAGGCATTACTTGATGCCTACATAGTTTGTTTTGTTTTCTGATAATTCTTCCTTACAATATATTATGCAGCAGGGTAAGTTAAACCATAAACATGCAAAGTGGGTGGAATTCCTTCAAAGTTTTACTTTTGTTTTGAAGCACATAAGTGGGAAGGCAAATAAGGTTGTCAATGCTTTAAGTAGGAGATGTTTAGTCATGTAGGAGAGTCAAATACATATTTTGGGCTTTGATTATTTGAAAGACTTATATGACGTTGATGCTGATTTTAAAGAAGCTTTTGCAGCATGTAAAAATTCAGTCAATAGGGACAACAGTCCATGGAAAGAGTTCATGTTGTAGGATGGACTATTGTTCAAGAACAATCAGTTATGTATTCCCAATTGCTCAATGAGAGAAAACTTGGTTCAAGAAAAACATAATGGTGGGCTGGTTGGACACTTTGGTATTGATAAAACACTTGGGTAGCTGAGTCACTTTTATTTTTGGCCTAAGAAGAAGGCAAATGTACAAAGGTACATGAACAAGTGTGGGATATGTCAACATGCGAAAGGAAGGAGTCAGAATGTTGGATTGTACATGCCCTTACCTATTCCTAACAAACCTTGGGATTCGGTAAGCATGGATTTTTTTTTGGGTTTACCAAGAACTCAACGAGGTAATGATTCAATCCTTGTAGTAGTGGATAGATTTACAAAGATTGCTCATTTCATTCCATGTTACAAAACTAGTGATGATACCCATGCGGCTAATTTGTTTTTTAATGAGATTTTTCGATAGCATGGATTACCAAAGAGTATAATTTTTGATAGGGACACAAGATTCATAGGGAATTTCTAGAGGACTTTGTGGAAGAAGCTTGGCACTAAGCTAAATTTTAGCTTAGCCTATCATCCACAGTCTGATGGACAGATAGAGGTTGTAAATAGGAGTTTGGGGAACTTGTTGAGGGCTTTAGTTGGTGAGCGACCCAAGCAATGGGATCATGCATTAGCCCAAGCTGCGTTTGCCTATAATGACTCACCAAATAGAAGTACAGGAAAGAGTCCATTTCAGATCATGTATGGCATGCATCCGAGAGGCATTTGTGAACTAAGAGACTTGGGAAATATTGAACATAGAAGTGCTGATGGAGAGGATTTTGCAACAACAATGAGTGAATTGCATGAGAAAGTAAATAAAAGATTACAAGACACAAGCTATAGGTATAAGCAGTGAGCATATTTGCACATGAAAGAGGTGAAATTTGAAGTGGGAGACATGGTCCTAGCCCATCTCAGAAAGGAGAGGTTTCCAAAGGGAGAGTACAACAAGTTGAAAATGAAGAAGATAGGGCCTTGTAAGGTTCTTCACATGTTTTTAGCGAATGCTTATGAGCTGGAGCTACCTCCAGGTATTGGCATTTCACCCATTTTTAATGTAGCAGATTTGTATTCCTACATAGCTGATGTTTCAATTCAAACTTCTGGAAATATTGACCACAATGAAGACAAAGAACAACAGTGGCTGAAACAAATGCCTCTAGCAACTAATTTAGAAGCCGAACATATTTTGGATACACGTGTTACCAAGACGATCAGGAAGAAAGAATATTTAGAATATCTGGTAAAGTGGAAAGATCATCCAATGGAAGATTCTACTTAGATGGATGAAGCGGCACTGCAACAAGCTGGTCATTCTGTGGAAGATCTTATGAGCAGAAGCTCATAAAATTTTCTCTCTTGGGGAGCCTGATGTAGGTGCATTAGGCAAGCATTTGAATAAAAGGCTTAACAATGTGATGGATTGGCCACATGCAGAAGCTGAAGAAAATATTTTGGACATCTAGTTAGGAGATAGTTAGATTTTAAATAAAGATTGGAATTAAAACAAAAACAAAACAATTAAGGTAGTTTCCTTGTATTTGGGAAAGAGGGTTTTTGGTTTTTAATGTGGGAATTTTCATTTTTGGGGGAGTTTTTTTAGGAAAGAAAGAAAAATGTTCTCGTCAATGCTGTGTAACTATCCTCTCTACAAATAGAAACTAAATATGTCAAAATTACATTTTCCAGTGGTTTTAATGTTTTAGAATCAAGAATTTATTTTGGAAATTTATTATGACTGAAAGTTCTGTTACAACTCGGTGAATGAAAATGGATGAGCTGATATAGTTCGTCAAATATTGTAAGTTTATCTGTTGTTAACCTTAGTTATTTTATGATTTGGAAATCAATTCCATGTTGCAAATGTGGAGAAGCTGGCGATTTTTGAATCTATGTTTGTTCACCAAATCTGAAACTGACTGTATGATCGACCTGGTGTTTGTTTACCCAACCGTCGTCTTTGTTTCAGTCTTTGTTAATCACATGGGAAAGAAATTGTGAATCTTTTAATGCCATTTCTGAATTGTCTGAAGAATGTGGGTGAACATAAATATGGGAGACGTATGCTGTGTGTAAACAAAAATAGAGTATAAATTAATTGAACATAAATCTCCCCAAAGAATCGAAACCATGTTTAAATGTGGTGTTACTCTGAGAAAAATTGCCTCAAGGACAATTGAAAGAACATTTGACTGTTATGCTTAGTCCAACAGATTTTTTTAAATCCTCTGGGAAATGTGTATACCAAAATGCTTGTGTTTTTGTTCTCTTTGAGTGAGTGCATTCATGGTTAAACCAAAGAACCTGTGTTTTTGGGTGGAAGTCGAGTGTACCCTGCGTTTTGGATGAAGGCCAAGTGTTCCAAATATTTTTACCAGCGCCGGTGTAACTACATATTTTGAGTTTTGTCCTTCTTTGATACTAGTTGACAAGTTAACTACATCCATCACATGGATGGTACATAGTTTAGATGAATATACACAATGTATAAAGAAACATATTTTTTGTATATTAAAGTGTTGGCATGCATTTTATATATGTATGTGGGGACATGGATGCATGAATTGCTTTAAAAAACATGTTCTAAGTGGTTGCACATTGGCCCATTTTCAATCTACAATAAAAAATTGAAAGCAGAAGATGATTTCTAACTTTTAATTGTTTTAAGGAAATTATTTCAATTATCTTAGCATTTTTTTCTACTATACAGTTACCATAATTCTTCTTTATGATTTCTTTCTAATAAAAATTGTTTTATATATATACAATTTTCCTGTATAAAATTTCGCCAAAACATGGTTTCTATGTTTCATTGTTGTTATTTACCTAAAATCTGTACTATTATCCCTTTTAATTTTATTTTGTATACACATAAATGAGAGTATAAAAATAACATGATTATTTTAAAGAATCTTCTATACACGTGAATGGGAATGGCTTCAATTTCTTTTACACAAAATTTACTCAATTTATAGATATTTTGACATATACTAAATTTAAAAATAAACTTCTAAAGAGACAACGAGCTCTCACGTTTGCATTTGACCCTAGAAGATACCATTACAAACTTGCAGTCACTCACATTTATCTCTATCCATCGATGCAAGCTAAAACTCTAATGCTCTAAGGCCCAAATTCCTTGTTGCCCTTCTAGACATATAGTAAGGTCCATCTGTAAAAGAAGAAGAAATGCAAAGGATGTAAGAGATGCATCTTGAATTGCAAAATGACAATTTTGGGCATTGAGAGGGGATGGGGCCCTTTTAAAAGTATGTGAATGTCCATCACTTAAAGAAGAAGAAATTCAAAAGAATCAAATATGCAAATATGCGAGAGATGCATCTCAGACAACATTAACATGTTTTGTTGGAACACACCTTTTAACTATGTTGAAGAAATGTATTACACAACCTAGGAAGAATAATTATGAACAGTTTGCACAACGAAGCCCTCGAATTGATGCTATACATATAGAAATTCAAACCAATGATAGCTCCACTATAAACAATGAGGTAGATAGGTATCCTTTTAAATGGATTAACCATGTATCGTGTTTGTTATGCCATGAGACTTTGTTAAGCCAATAGGGAACAAAATTTATGAACAACTTGCAAAATGAAACCCTCAGATTGACAATAAACATGTAGCAATTCAAACCAACAATAAAACCATTGTCAAATACGTGCCAAAAATATTGGGAACAACAGTTATGAACAACATGCAAAATGAAACCCTCTGATTGACATTAAACGTATAGCAATTCAAACCAACAATAAATCCACTGTTAAATATATGCAAGATAATTTACATTTTTTTAAAGATCATTAAAGGGATTGTATAAATTACATCCATGAACATGAAATTAATGTAAAAAATAAAAATTGCAAGGATAAAATTTCTCTTTGTAAAAATTAAATGAATTCAAAGGCACTGAAATCATCATTGAATGTTTTCTTAGCACAACTACTGTCTAAAAAAGTTCAATAGGATGAAAGAATACCTGTGATTTTGATAAGGTGTCCAAACCTTTGTCAGGAAACTATATTGTAAATGAAGAGCAACAAAAGCAAGATAATACAACGAAACACAAAAGTATCAAATAATGGTTAACTCAGGATTTTTATAGATGCTGCAAAGAAAATGTGGTGTAGCAAAGCCAGTGAATCGAAGAGTCTAACAAGATAAGCCACAGAAAATGCAAAAAAATCGACTGCACCTGGACCAATTAAGATACATGTCCAATTCTGAATGCAACCACATCTCTTACTGCATCGATGGAGCATTGAAGGTGGTGAACCAATGGTGAAGCGACAATGGTGGTTTCTTCTTCATCACAACAGATAAGCAACCCGACTTCCAAGAGATGAGCTAGACACAACACTGAACCCACAAAACCCTGAGCGTAAAAATGAATCCTCGAGGATCAAGACTGAAAAACCCTCCAAGACCAAGACTGAAAAACCCTCTAGGCTTGCCGATAACTAAACCCACAGATAATCGAGTTGAACAAAGGAATGAACCCACAAACCCTCGGCGTAAACCCTTTCGCAACATAAACCCTCAAACATGGCAATGGGTATGGCCCATCCGTGCTTTCTGCAGAGATGTGATGTGGTTATTCCCGTTTGGTCTCGTGTGCATCCTTCACTGGCTCATGGTGATCGGTGCCACGAGAAATAAAAACCATTTGACAGCAGATGGGGATGTGAATCAATTCATGCCTAGGATAAAGCCAAACCTTGCGGTGGTCACCTGGGATTCTAAGGTCCATGACCAAAGAAACCTTATGTGAAAATAGCCACGTGAAACCTGGTTAAACAATCACCTGGGATTCGAGGATCCCCTTCCCCATGGATTATGGATTGTGACAATAATCTTATCCAGCCTTTACTTTCTTGTTAGTATTTCAATATGGTCCAGGATAAAGCACAAATAGTAATTCAAACGGGGATGAAAAGGACACTTGCACCCGCCATGAGAATCCTAAGCTTGAAACCCGGTTAACAAAACCACAACCGCAACTTGCCAGGACACCCTGCTAGGACAAAATAAACCTGTCAGGACCAAATAAACCTCTGTGAAACCTGGTTAACAAAACGATGCATCAAAAAATGGGACAAAATTGTCAAATAACACATGCCATACATAGTTGTAGACGCCATGAGAAGCCTAAGCTTGAAACTTGGTTAACAAAACCACAATTGCAACCTCCTAGGATCAAATAAACCTCCACAAAACCAAATAAACCTCCATGACCAAATAAACCTTTAGGACAAAATAAACTCGACATGATCTAATAAACCTCTGTGAAAACTAGTCAACAAAACCACGCGTCAAAAACTGCGGGACAGGTTTCAAAAAACCATTTTCCAGACCGACGAGGAATCTATTGAGACTTCATCTCCATATTTTAATGCCTTCAATGTAATTAACTTAAACATTAAGAGAATTAAAAAAAATTACAATTTTCAAAAAAAAAATATGGGGTGGATACGACAAAGAGAATCTCTATGGAATGTAATTCCCTAATATGGGATTTAATCTCTAGCTTGAATCATAATTAAAATAAATTAAAATAAAACTTGAATCGTGATTAAAATAAATTAAAATAAAACATTTTAGAGGTTTTTGCAACATTTTGAAGGTGGCTTAGAAAGTTGATAATGACACCTATTTAAGCATATGTTCATGAATGTCACAAGCAGAAACTCTAATGAATCACATGTACATTAGAAATTAATGGGAAACAAAAGTGTACATTGTTATCAAGCATGCATAAAACAACCAATTTAAATGTTGAGAGTGTGATAAACGTCTTCAAAACATAGGGAACTTAATGATTAGTTATCTTAAAAGTGTTGAGAAACATGCGCCTCATATACCATACATTGCTTTCAAGTCATATAGTAACATTGTTGTCCCTAGTTAGGTAGGATTTGACCCATTTCCAAAGAGATTGGTGGTTCAAGTATTTTTTATGATTTCAAAGAAGATCGATATGAACGTCATCTCTTCGTTCATCTTATTGAAATGCTTGTAGCAACATTCTCTCCATGGAATTAGTATCCTGTGAGAAATCGTCCATACCAACCTATATGTATTGTTTTTGTCCCCGACAAGTGAAGAATTGATATTAATCTAGACATTATAAATTGGTGACTTGGGACACAGTGGGGATTGAATAGGTAGTTGTTTCTACCATGGTTGGTATGCTTCATCGGCAGGCTATGCTCATTTAGTATCCTTCTCTCAATTTAACTTCATAGTGGGGTGCAACACTCTATGGTGCTTCAAAATTTTGATTGCAAAAATATTGAATAATACATAGATGGAATTAGTAAACATAATGCAGTTAGTATGTTCAAACATTAAACCAAACAATTATTACAAGCATGGAATGTTTTCCCAATAATACGCATACAACCAGCCACTTTATAAAGCAAATGTTGGATTAAGAAATATGTTTACATTAATTCATATAAAAATATAAAAATACTATCACTCGATATTTTTCTTATTCCCAAGGGGACGTATAACGGGAGTAATAGTGTAAGGCATCTTTGATGAGAAATTGGTGGTGTATGAAAGTTATATTTTAATAACAACTCATCATCAGGAGACAAACTATGTATTGCAAGCACAAAAGCAAGTCTAGATGTTTCCATTTTCATAAAGAACTCCTTGTTATTGGTGTGTTCCTCAAATGAACAATCTGCACTAAATAATGAGCACCTACAACTATTTATGAACTCTGCAACGTTCCTATGAGTGCATAAAATACAGTTGATATATAACATGTTCTTTCTGTTAAAGTTATTGTAAGCATTATTGTTCATGTACATATTATAAATGGAAATGTTATGATTGTATTTAACAATATTCAAGTAGGCATGTCGACTATAAAGATACCACAAAATGGCACAAATGCTACTAACTATTTGGGAGGAACAAATATACGTGAAAGGATAAACAACCCGATATTTGTAGCATTTATTTTAGACTTGGAAATCATGTAATTATTGACACAAAAGGAAAGTTCGTTCCCAACATATGGCACCCGCAAGGAAGATGGCCAAATGTCATGCAAAGTGTGGTTGTAACATGCTTGGTAATTACATTATAGATGGACAAGAAGAGAAAAGTGATCACTACGCTCCAATAATTGAATCAACCTCGGTGTATACTTGGACATTTATGCTCTCAACTCTTGCAACTTTTTGGATCTCCTAGCAGATATTTTTTGGGTGGTACTGATATCATACTTTGGCTTACGAGAACTATCGGTTGACTCAACAAAAGAAGACAAGTTGATCAATTTAGGAGGAAACATAATTGATTTAGATTCCAACCTTTCAAAAAAGGAGCATATTGAAGTGTTCCTATCATGTTCCTATGTGTCATTTATATATCACCTACTGAATTTTTTATTGCAATGGGAGGTATTAGACCATCAAATTTGGGAAGTCTATCATTAATAGAATCGGGAAGTATGGCATGCCAAGTATTCTCCTGCCTCAACATACCAAACTTGCTTTTTGGGTCGGGTCATAGCCTTAGAATTGGGACAAAGTGGAACGTTAACCCATTTATGGGTCGTACAACAACAACTTTGATAATATGAAAAAAATGTGAATTAATCGTAGCTCCTTTTCTTATTGGTCTGGACTGAAGATTTTGAGTAACCTTCCTTTGAGATCGAGCTTAGTGGTATAAGGGAAAGAACATAGGTAAGAGCAGACCCAGAGGTTGAGCCCAGGTTTCAATCCATGCAAGATTATGGTCCCCTTTTCTTTTTCTCCAGGGATCTTATTTACTCGACCTTCTCATTTTTATTCACTTCGTTCGCTAAGCATTCGCCTATGATGCAATAGCAACATGATTGAAAACATTCTGAGCTTCCTTGATAGCCCTTTACTGTTGTAAAGCCCTTAATATCGAGTAGCGTCCATCCTTTAAGTCCTGAGCCACCAGTGAGATACCATTCTGGAAGAGCTAGAATTCTAACCTTGTGTCAGTACCTACGTGCCAATGGACATGAGGAACCTGACGTAACCCGCATGTCAGATCTCAGCCTTGTCTTTGTTCTTTACATCCACGAGAGAGGAGGAAGCAAATGTTATAGCAGTGGAGCCGTGGTGGAGTCCCTAGTTTCATTTCGCAATGGGAGCAACCCTTCGAACCTCCCCTCTCTTAATAAAATAGTGGGGCGAGGACGATCGGAGACACTCGACCGAACGCAAGCAT
Organism: Pseudotsuga menziesii; assembly: GCA_001517045.1. Taxonomy (NCBI): domain Eukaryota; kingdom Viridiplantae; phylum Streptophyta; class Pinopsida; order Pinales; family Pinaceae; genus Pseudotsuga; species Pseudotsuga menziesii. Next base: position 1,478,037 of record LPNX011075860.1, on the reverse strand, counting down.
CAACAACTACTGCATCAACAACATCAACAGAAGCGGGGACATAAGTAAGTGGGGGGAACCCAACCCCAACAAGTGGTAAAACTTCCAAGCAACTTAATCCTGGTACTCCCGGTAGTCAATGCACTCCATGTTGGTACTTCATGCCAAGATGTGATACAATATACTTCCCCCTTTATCACAAAAATATTTTGATTTATTTCCCAACCATATGCATTATGCTTGTAGAAGTTTTGATGGATGAACTCAAATAGATTAGTAAAAAATATCCTTTGGCTTAAGTAGAGCACATTAGAAGCACCTTATGACAAAGGAGGGTTGGTAATAGTTACGCCATAAGGCGTTTAACAAATGGGAGTCGACTCCCCCAATTAATGCATTTTTTTTTTCATCCGTCGATTCGGATAATCTTCATCGTTGATGTCCAGTCCGCCATTGCTGCTACTGTCCAATCCACCATTACTGCTGCTGCTTACGGTCAAGCGGTGCAGTCCGCCATTACTGCTACTGTTGGCTCCCTCTTCTTATTCGTCTTCGTCCCCCTCGACTGGAGGTCTGACTCTAAGCTTGGCCAGGTCACAAGGGCAGGTCGTTGGAAGAAGTGTCATGGGCGAGTTCATCGGCGGCTGGACCGGTTACCATCATAGCGGCTTCGTTTACTGCTGCTGCTTACGGTCAAGCGGTGCAGTCCTCCATTACTACTGCTGCTGCCGTTGCATCTATGGATTTAAGATCCCCGCGGCCCTGAGAAATGGCTGCCTGATCGCCATGAACACCACCATGGTGGCCCTACTCGCTATGGCCGAAGAAATGGAGAAGGTGAAGCTCTTCGACTTCAACCTCAAGCTCCCCATCATAATGGGAGAATTCCTTCTACTCATGGTGGTGTTGGACGCCATCTGGTTCAAACCCCTAGGGAAATTCATGGATGAACAGGACGATGCAATCAGGTAGAAGCTCTTGAGCGTGCGGGACAACTCGGGCGAGATCAAGAAGCTCCAGAAGGAGGCGGAGGCAGTGCTCAAGGCCGCCTGGGCGGAGGTCTCTGCGAAGCTGAACCAGATGAAGAAGGAGACGAAGAAAACGCAGCAAAAACTCAATTACAGGACAACCAGGGAGCTATGGCAGCAGCATCACCGCCTGCCCGTAGAAGTAGACGAAGAAAACGCAGCAAACACCCAATTACAGGACAACCAGGGAGCTATGGCAGCAGCATCAACCGGGCATGGAAATCCGGCATCAAATGATTCTTGCGGTGGTATGGCAATCTACAGCAATCCCATTAACAGCCAGCCTGATGTCCTTGCTTGGGCTACCAGCGCTCACTTGCCTTATTAGGAAGGAAAATCCAAGAGTTTCAGGAGAAAATCAAGGATTTGATTGATATTGAAGGTTCGCCGATTATGGGCCATGATTTACAGAAACTAGACACACATGTCAGGGATCTTCGCAGATGATTTGAAGCAGCTACAATCTCTGAACAGTCCATTAGCTACACCTCCCATGAAATCTCGGATATGCCAAACATTGTCGTTGGGATGGATAATCGTATCAATGCTGTCAAACAAATTCTATTACAGAATGATGTTGATCGGCTTGGAATAACACGGATGGGTGCAAATCACCTCACAGTAAGCGTATTCATGGTTCGAGTGGGTTTTTTCATGCCATCTGGGCGGCATGCAAGATGGGCATGGAAGATGGGCGACACACGTCGAAGGGCACTCCACGGTTGTAGATGGGCGAATATATGGCTTATCTATAATATGTAGATATTATTTCGGAAGTAATGGATTATTTACTAGTTTGAATCCAGTGCATTCCACGCCCTCCTATGTCAGGTGAGTTATTCCATTCCGTGCAATATTAATATTATATGCTCTATTCAAGCAAGGAATAACTGGAAATTTGATTAATTGCATTCCTCGTCCTCCCAACCAAGATGATTGAATGATGTATTGTATGTTTATGATTAGTGGATCTCTGATTCCCTAGCAATTGGTGTGGACGTGTTCAAATGCAATTATTCAAATTAAAATGTAAGTTGAAGGAAAGTAATCAAATTAGGTTTCAAATATTGTTTCCAGCATGCTCAAATGGCCATAGAATTACTTTCTCCTGGCATTTCTTACCATCTTGATTGTATTTTCTTAATATCTTAATTGTATTTTTTAATGAAAATATTGAAGAAAGGTTAACTGCATTTCAAAATATTTGATCAAATTTATATTAATATAAATTATGCTCATCAATAATCAATACGACAATCTCTTAGCATTGAAAAGCTAATGATATTAAAAAAAAATTCTTCTAACTCCATTTTTTTATTAAATAGAAAGGTGTCATCGGGGTTGGAATTGGTAGGTGCCTTGGCACATTCATGTTGACTAAGTATCCAAGTGAAAACCATGACATTGCAGTTTTTACTTTGAACCGTTCATTACCAGCAACTTTTGGCGCATGGACATAGATAATCTTCTTGTTGGAAATGACATCCAACATCTACTCAGCCACATAAAATGTAATATTGTGCGGGGATGTATATGTCTGAGGAGGCATGCGACAAGTAGTAAATGTCTGAGGAGACATGTGACAAGTAGTAGATCAGATGTACAAATATGATAAATGGTACAATAGATGTAGTATTACGAGAAAATGCAGTCTATTTAAAACTTTGCAAAGTCCCTGTATATTGATGTGTGTTATTGCTCTGATAAGATGGTAGAATAGATATAGTATTAGGAGAAAATGCAGTCTATTTAAAACTTTACACAGTCCCTATATATTGATGTGTGTTATTGCTCTGATAAGATGTGATGTGGTATTTCTATAAAATTCAAAGTATTTATTATTACTTTGATAATATATATATATAAATTTTTTATAATTTTTTTTATAGACATTTTGGATTACTATATCTAATTACTATAAATTTATTTTAATCTTAAATATTTAATTTGATATTGAAAAATAAAGTTTTAAGTATTTAATAAAATTTATTTAATAGATACATATTTTTATTTGCATGTGTGTTAGATATTTTAACTTGAATAGTTGAGTTGAGTTTTGTTTAAACTTTTCATGAGATTAATCACTTTTGTCTTGTTTTGTTTAGTGTTTGGTTTGTAATTTTTTTTTATTGTAAGGTAAATTTGTTTTAACTTGTGTATTATATATATGTAGAGACTTTTTAATTGATATAATAACATATTTTTATTTTTTAGAATAGATTTTATGGGATTTATGAGATCATGAATTACAAAAACTTATGTTTTCATTTTTTATATGTCTTTTATCTTAAGCATGTTTTGAAAACATATAAGATAATATTGGGGTGTTCTAGAACATCTTTAAATGTAAGTGCATATTTACTTTGTTAACAAACTCAACCAGCTATGTAAGTCACTCAAAAAAATTCCTGTTGAATTGGGTAGTTCTATCTTAGTTATATATGTGACAACATTAAATATAAATAAACTAGACTAGAGTCCTCTTAAAGCCGTATCTATTAGTATATAGTAGTGAGAAGGATGATATATGAAGGAATTAACAAGTAACATTGAATTAAATGATAAAAAAAATTACAATTCAAATAATTTGATCCTTCGNATATATAATTTACGAATATAGATGTTCAATTTACGAATATATACATTCCTTTATATTCTTCTCTTTTCCTGAGATAAGGTAATTGTGTTGAAAAGATCAAAGAAAAAACAAAGAGCATAATTTAACGTTTATTTTAGCTACAATCTAATCCCATAGTGGTGTATGTTCTTTGAATTTTTTGCAACTAAATCTAATTTAAGCCTCAACATAAATATGTGTGAAATAATTTACCTATCACATTGAAA
>LPNX011075860.1:1443405-1474131 GCA_001517045.1 Pseudotsuga menziesii | reverse complement strand
TGGCCAAGTAACCAACAACATCGACACTTATTGAGGTAACTCCTTGAACTAAAATACAAACCCCTTATTCTATGATGTAAGAGAAAAATACTATCTTACATTTAGAGATGCATTATGTCCATTTATTACATATAAATGATCAAAACTACAGACATCTGCAAGAAATGATTGCATCTCAAGATAAGGGTTGGCTGAGGAGGACCTAATGATTTGATTTGATTTGATGACTTGTTGGATGCATTGTTGGTCATTTGAGACTTGGTACAAAATAAGGTAATAGAGAAGTTGTGGCAAAGCGCCTCATAACCGNATTTATTGCTTGATTGTAACATAAGAACTACAAAAACTAACAATCCATTGTCATTTGGATTAGAGAAGAATAATTTTCATGATTACTTTTGAAATGCGGATAATTTAATGGTCAATTATGTGAGGAATATAATGTCTTTAAATTATTGTATCTAAACTTCAAGTTGTCTTCCTTGTTGTATATGTCTACATCTCCTTGCTTAACTTGCAACACGGCGTTCTTTTATTGCACCCCTAGGTACAATTGCTAGTATTATATCCAATGCTAACAAGTCAAGCATTGGGATCTAAGATATTGTGGTGATATATATTGAGTGAATTGGAGTGGTGGAAAGAAGTATTGTGAAAAAAAATATTTAACAAGATTAAGGCTATAAAGCTTTGATGACCCCCTTCTAGACACAAAAGGGTTTTCTATTTCATGATTATGAAAGGCCTCGACACTTAGTATGCAAACCCAAATATTATGTCTTCCAATTGGAAATATTATTAGGATATGGGAAGAGAAGACAATCAATTAATCCCCTTAAAACAAAATTCCTTTTTAGCATAAATAAAGGCATGTATGACAGAGAAAGGACTAAGAACTATCTTTGATCTATCCACATGGGAGCATAATAGGAAAAAAAATATGGATTGGATAGAAATGCAAACCCCCTATAAGTACTAAAGGCTCAAGTATGGGTGGTTTTCTCACATATGTGAGTAACAAGGTGTTAGTTCTAAACCTGATTAAGTGAAACGATGCATACAATTCTTAAGCATAAATAGAAAGTAAAACAATAGTGTACATGCACATTACACAAATATTCTACCCTAGAAACCCTTAACCGAGAAAACCAACTTAACTAGAGCTTAACCACTCTATTTGTTTCTTTCATTGTGTTAACTCAACCGTTTACAATACAATATATAGGTCTTTACCAACCTCTGAAACCCTATTTCCTAAACTATAATCAAAATATAATGGATCGAAAACCGTTGGCTGGAAAATAGCCAAAATGGGGCAAAACATACCACCCTAGATCCCATTAATTCGGGGGACAACCCTCGAATCCCCACCAAAAGGTGGGTAGTCATGCAGAGAATATGATACATACCCAACACAAGGCCCATATATGAATAAATCAATGACTTGGGGGGTTGGGGACCAAATAGATTTTATTGCCGTTGGGACTCAATAATACTCCATTTGACTGGCACCCAGGAATCACCACCAATGTCAACAATCAAGAAGCAAAATGATTTGGGGAGTGGATTACATTTAGAAAATAAGATTCTCTAGGTAGTTGTTGGCCTAAAAGAATGTATTAACTATGGAAAATATCAAAATATGGGAGATCGAAGATCCCGCTAGATGTTTTCTTCATGTAAGAGAAAAATAAATGACAAAACACTTGTTTTCCCCAAGTAGGTTTGGTGGATTACCTTTCAACAATTGGCGAGGGGGGGGGTAATTCCAATGCCTCAAGGTTGGAGACAAATGATATTGACATGAAAATCATTTTATCCTGGAAGCTCAATGCACGATAATATGTTGAAAGGAGTCTGGGTTGAAATGACAAAGTATATATCCTATAAGGCATTCTTGGTAGGGAATCATGCCATATTTAAACAAGAAATCACTAGCTTGAGGAAAGTCACAAACCAAGCTAGAATCCTTTGTAAAATTCAATGAAGCATAGTATCATCAAGCCTGCAGAATTCAGATGGAGAATAAGATTGTAGAAGAGAGAGAATCAATTTAGTAAACACTGCTCAATAATTCATGGAGAATAAACACTCATGAGACCAATATTTGGAATAATAATAATAATAATCCATTAATAAATATATAATTAAGTAATAGAATGGTAATACATATGTAATACCCCGATGTTGACCCCATGTTATAAAAATTATACATGATGTATATATGGTTATTAAATAATGGTGAGAAGCTCAAGGCCAAGGCCCTGTCATCAGTTTGGTATTTTATGTATAGGCGATTAGAATAGATGCCTATGGTTCTTGTGCTAGTCAAGCACAATGTATCTTGAGACACCATGTAAATATGCAATTTAATAAAATACCCACAACTAGCTATGCACTACAACAAAAGAGATGGGGGCATGATTACACAAGAAATACGGAGGGGAATTATCCAAACCCTTGATCCAATAGGTTTAAGACAAGTGTCAATGAGAGAACCCATAAGCTCTCATATACCTAGTTTGACTTCTACACTCAATCATTAAATTCTTCCAGAATTTGGTTGAGGCGGTTAATGCCTTAGGCAGGGAGAGGCATGGAAATCGGTTTCGTGACTGAGTCAGCCTGCAGTCTGAGCATACCTGTAATCTAGGAAAACTTGTATTCTTGATTATGGGGCAAGTAAACCCAGAAATGCGTGCTCGTTTCCATATCTCGGATTCACCCAGAACATTTCGAAGACATTTTTCATTCCATCATTCGGTTCTTCCTCCTCACGCAGCGGGAGCTAGATGGGGTTTTCAATTTGTGTTTTCCTAGTTGTTTCCCCGTTTACCTTGTTCGTTTTTTATTCCCAGAATGGTTTTCTTCATGCTCCGCACCTGTGTTTTGTTTTGTTGTGTATCCTGGTTTTGGTCTGAACTTAGGAGTGGAAGAGACCCAGAATTGGCTTGATAAACCTAATGAAGAGAGGAACCTCACAAAAATATAAGAGTGGTTGGTTAATCTTCTACGCACAACTTGAAGAGTAGTGAAAGGGGAGGTATGGCCCGAGGGACTCTATAGTACAGAAGGGGATACTTCCTTATGTTGGGTGTGTAGGTATTGTGGATGCCAGGCCCGATAGATCTCGAGGAGGTGTCCACTAACCCTGTGAATGAGATCATTAGCTTAGTAATTCTTCCTTTCCACTGCCTAAACAGCCTGATAAACCCAACTGTTAGTTGGCTTGGCTGGAACTTAACTGTGTATTGGCCATGTGTGAACCACTGCCTGAGTAGCCTGATAAACCCAATTGTATATTGGCTTGGCTAGATAACCCGATAAACCTAACTGTAGGTTGGATTGGCCAGGTCTTGATATGTATTTGGATATGTGTGAGTCACTGTCTGCATCCTGATAAACCCAATTGTGTATTGTCTTTGCTGTACAGCCTGATAAACCCCACTGTAAGTTGCCTTGGCTGTGTTTTGATGTGTTCTGGCTATGTGTGAGCCTGTTGTTCCCTAGTTCCTTGTGGAAATCATGCCCAACTCGGGGGTGGAAGTTGTGCTAAGAGATTAATGAGCACAACTGGCCTATGATTGGGTGGAACATTGCAGCGACATAGTTAGTTGCAGGACAGCCTATGATTTTCTTTATATCAAAAAGAAAATGAAACATTTGAAAGTTTTGACCAAGACAATGAATTTAAATGCAAGTCAATTTTTTATAAGTTGCAACCAAATCCATTAGATTTATTGGAACTATTTCTTTTCAAATTCCAAGTTAGAATTTGGTCAACCAAAAGTGGAAGTGATGCGAGGGCTTTATTTAAGAGATTTCTTGTATCAAAGAAATAAAGTCTTAAGAAGTAAATTAAATTTGTTGGGTTTGGCAATAACTGTACAAAACATAATGAAGGTAAATATTGTGGGACGAATTTGGAGATGAATTTTCTAGAAACAACACAACAATAGTTGTTTTGGAGGGTGATGAAGTAGAAGGGAATACGTGTAAAAATTGCATTGTGGAGAAGACTCAATATATCCTCTAAAGAGGAGAATATCTAATAATTGAATTTTGGTAGCCTCTCAAGAAAATAAATTCAAAATATGATGTCATAACTTTTAGGTTTTAAAGAAATAGGTAATAGACTTGAAACATCATATATTTATCCAAGAAAATGATATTTGCATTAATTATATCTTTTGTTGTGTGAGTTTATTATGTATAATTATTTTTAATTTAATGGTTTATTTATGTTAGTTTATGTTTATTTTTGTTGTGTATTCATCATCTATAGTAACACTTCTTTTTCCAAGAGAGAAAAACTAGTATATTTAGTATTTCAAGTAGAAAACAAAATATACATTGCACGGGCCTGTAAGCTTGACAACAAGTACTGTAGGTTTTAAAGGGGACCAAATATGTTTCAACCATTACAGTATAATAGTTACAAATACCCATAATATCTACAAAATACAACACCTTTGAAAAAGATTTAGAAAAATACATAGTTAACTGATAGTAGAAAAGGCCAGGAACACTCTTTGAGCGATCACAATTCATCTTGAACCTGACAATCATTAATCAAAAGATAAATTAGTGAACTTCTAGTTAGAATTTCTTGCCTCAAAATTCTTTGTAAACCAAAATACCTTATTGTAAACTTATTGACTCCTTGGGATGTGCACCCACCTTTTGTATTAAATTATTGATAGACATGATCAAATATAATATTCAAAAGCTTCCTATAGCCTTCTAATTCTACATTTTAAAGGTACCAAAGCTATAATTTTTAGTTGTGCTTTCCCATTGAACTAATCCCCTATAAATTTCTTATTCCCTTGCCTTTAGGGAAGTTTAAATGCATCCACATAGCTATAACATGTGTTGGATCCTTTGTGTCAATTCCATCTCTTAGTTGAATATGGAAGGAATGATTTGAATTAAGGTGTAACACAATTCTATCTCCACAAATACGTGGAACCCTTGGCATGTGTCGTGGAATTAACTCCAGGCTACTGATTTGTTGAAGGATGCAGCTCTAAGTGGTCTATATATCGTTCTAGTGGCCTCCTTCTTCTTCTCTTTTAAAGAAGCTCAAATAGTGTGCCCTACTAAAGAGGGGAAACCCCCCTTTCCTTCGAATAAAGATCAATTCCTATTTAACCAAATACCTGATAGGAGATAGATACGAAGATCCTTAAAGGATTTAATTGTTGAATTCATCTCCCAAATTTTGAGACATTGCTCCAAAGAGAATTAATTCCATGTTCCTAAACAACTCAAGGAATGAATTATTTTTTTTACAAACCCACACAACAAAAAAACAAGAGAGAAGGAGGTTGTCAACTGACTCCCCTTCTACCTTACATAATATGCACTTGTTAGGACCTTACCATCCTCATATTTGACCATTATCTCATGAAAAAAATATTTTTGTGACCACCATCCACATTAATATACACATATTAAGAGGGTACTTCCATTTCCAAACAACTGGCCACCACCACTTGTTATAACCCATCAAAAACTCAAGAGAAAGAGCTTGATAACTCAACTTTGTGGTGAGAAAACCATTAGATTTATTCCACATCCATACTAGTTCATCCTCACTATCATGAATATGCATTACATTGTGGAAAAGGATTTGGGTGTATGATATCAATTATGTCATCAATTCATCATGCAAGCTTAAGTCTTCCACCCAGACCTAGTTTTGAAGCCAATCATTTTGTACTCCTTATAACCTAATATTAGTCAAGTTCACGAGCCCTAGTTCCCACAAGCAAGTTTTCAGATCCAAATAAAGTCTAAAGGTTCCAACTATGCCAACCCATGGGTCTTCTCCCAACCTAACCCGATCCTCTCTTCCAACATTCCAAGCCATCCAACATCCAAGGACCGGAAAAGCATGAACCAACCCTTTCTAAATATTGGAAGTGCCTTTGGGCAATCAAGGTTCAACCCTAATCCACTATTCCACTGAATAATCTTTGATATATTTTCTCTTCAAAACATTACCCTATAATCATTCGATGAATAAGAGTTTCCACAAACTCATCACTATTAGAGCTTGACTAAACAAGTGTATGTGCTTTATATCCCCCCCTCCTTTATTTGGCTATGCCATAGTTTTCCAAGTAACAAGAGGGATACATTTATTTTTTATTTTTACCCAACCATAAAAACTAAACTATGTCCTTATTATCTTTTCTATAATTCTATTTATCACTTGAGTTAAGGATAACTAATAAGCATGTATGCTCTTGAGAAGTAATCTCAACAAAACTAGCCTTCTACCAATAGTAAGCCACCTGTAACACCAATAGGTAATTCTGGCATCGATCTTCCTAAAAAGCCACAACCAATCTGCCACTCTATAATAACTTGGTTTCAAAAAATAACCTAGACATTTTATCCAATTGTATAATGGATCTACATGTAATGGAAATTGTTGAACAATATGTGCTCCTACTTCCATAGACATTTTGTTGTACATGATTAGGGATTTTTTATCATTTATTTCATCCCAATCGCCAGATAAAAGGTCTCTATTACAATCTTGTAAGTACTCCACGAGTCCCTTATTGAGCCATCCCCAAATAATAGAATTCCATCTACAATAACATATGCATTAAATGTGATTCCTTTGATAGTAGGATTCCTTTGACTAAACCTTCAAGTCTTGTTAAGTTACTTAACATACTCAAACTTTCAACTATTAAGAGGAATATAAATGGGGACAATGTGCAACCTTATCTCAAACCTCCGGTAGCTTTAAAAATCTGAAAGGAGAACCATTAATGTTCACCACAAAAGTAGTTGATGACACATAACCCATGATCCAATTAACAACCTCGAGTTTCAATCCTATTTGGAGAAAAACCAAAATGAGAAAGGTCCAATTAACTTTATCAAAGGCTTTGGTTAGATCGATCTTCACAATCACTGCTAGTATCTTGTTTTATCATAATGGTGCGCAAACCCTCTTGAGTTAATCCAATTGCATCTAGAATATGCCTGTTGAGAAAAAACCCAAATTGCTCCTCTGAGATAAAATTCAGCGTGACCTTTTTTATTGTGTTAGCAAATACTTTGGCCATCACTTTGTAAATGAGGTTACAAGGTGAAATGGTTTTGAAGTCATCAAAGGAGACTGGGTCCGACCTCTTAGGAATCAATGCGATAAAGGTTGGATTGAGACCTATTGAGATTATGCGAGGGATCCTTGAATCCTCCACGACCTTAAGGATCTCCTCTTCTAGAAAAACATAAAAACTAAGATAAAATTGTATTGTCCATTTGTTTAGACCTGGGCTCTTTGCCTTCTTGAAACCCGCTAGAATCCCCTTCAATTATTCTTTTGAAACCATGTCCTCCATTTTGTTATTCATTTCTTGATTAAAAAAGCATAGGGAGCATTCATATCACCCTGATTCTCTCCATTGTGTGACTCTCCACGAGTTCTTTTAACATAGTTTCAAAATGTGCATGTCCAACAATTGACAACTCTTTGAACGATTTAAGTCTAGTGCCATATGGACCATTTAATTCCCAAATAGTGTTATAAACTTTCCTATGAGTAGCATACTTATGGAAAAAATCGTATTATTCCCCCCTCCTCAGTCTAAATTCCCTGACATTTGAGCCTCCAAGTGGTTTCTTCTCTAGCCAAGAGACAACATATATGTTCTTCTAGATATTTGTTTTCTTTGTGTTCTTCTAAAAATACCCCTTGTATATTTTCATAGAAGGCCCTAGATATATTCTCCTCGACCTGAAGAACCTTGGTTTAACTATAAGCTCTTTTCTTTTTGTCCCAAATTACCACTAGCTTTTTTACATGTTTCAAATTTGAGATAAACTAAGCCATTATTTAAACCCTTGTTGACAGTATATAAGGTTTCCATCACTCGTAAATGAGGCTCTAAAATTCCTCCTCTCCTAACCAAGCGTGATTAAATTTGAATGGTCAAGGGGGTTCCATCCTCTTTTTCTAGTTGTAGTAGAATTGGGCAATGGTCCAAGGAGCCTCCCACTCTTATCCAAGACCTACACCATGTATTTTCCTCCATAAAACACTCTGCAAATAAAAACCTATATAAACATTTTGAGACCATCGGATTACCACTTTGTCCATTCCTCCAAGTCGAGGCCATATAGATAAGTTATATGCCATTAAGCTTTGAATCTTCAAACAAATGAATGAGGAAAAGTGCTAAAGGGTATTGTCTTGTAGGAACCCCCCCAAGAATCTCCTAGGGATAGGGTTAGGTTCAACTCACCACCTATAATTAAGTTATGTTCTCGCAACACCCCTTGATTAACCAGTGATTCCAAAAAAGGATTTTGACCCACATATGGATCATATATATTGAGAATTATAAGGACCTTTCTCATTTCCTTAGCCATCTATTCCAACACTATACTTGTGGAGAGGAAATAGTGTAATGGTACAAAGGAAGAGTTCCAATCTGTTAGTAGTCCTCGAGACATGCTAGGAACATCTATTGTGTTAAAACTCCAATTCGATGTAAGAGTAACCAATATTTGTATTGCATTGGCCCTATAGGCCATTGTATCCCACGAAAGTAAGATTATGTGTTTGTATAGAGCAAATTATTCTAAGGGCCTGTCTCTTATGGGCACCCCCTACTCCTCTTACATTTAGAGACAAAATTATCATGGTGGAACCATTTCAGGGGAACTCTTGACTCTAAGTGCCCTGGTAATAGATAATTGTTTGCCTTGTTGAGCTTCCTTTGAGGTATTGTGTTTGGATTTGGAAATGAATAACTTCCACCTTATCTAAGCTAATGGATCCACATAAGAAGAGAGACCTCCTTTGACCACTCCAAGGTCTAGTAGACTTCAATGTTTATGAGAGTGCAACTCATATCGTGAGAAGGAAGGATTAATGGGTATTGGAGAGGGAGGAAGAACCTTTTCATAACATTGTTTACATATATAAGGACTAATAGGGATCCCTCCACTCAAACCTAAGGATACAACTGACAAGCCCTCGTCTACTCCCATTGGAGAGACCTGGGGAGTCATTAAACCAGTGTTGATATCAAAGTATTTTGACAAAGTTTCACAATCAATCTCATTATCAGTAGGAGAATAAGAACATAAATGATCTTGATCCTTTTGTTATTGTGGTCCCATCCGAAGATGATTGTCTACCCTTGTCCTTTGAAGATCGAGCTTTAAAGATACTATGAGACGCCTGGTCACCCAACACCACCCCATTCACTTTCTTGACCCTTTATGGAGAAGGGGATGTGACCACCTCATTAGGGAGTGATATTTTCACATTTCTTGACCCCTATTCGTTGGAAGGTGTGTCACAACCAAACATTCTCGCCTCAATTGCCCAATTTCTCAACAACCAATACATTTGAAAGGTAACTTTCGATAGTTGAGGGTATGAGTAAAAGAACTTAGCTTCCAAACAACATCTAGTTGCGACATAAGTCCCTTGTTGATTTCAAATTCAAAGATAACTCTTGCTAGCCTTTTATCCTCTTGTCGTAGGCTCTATTCATCAAGGACAATGAATTTTCCCAATTAATTGGCTATTGATTCAAACACCAAACCTAACCAAAGGTCTAATGGAAACCCTAGGAGAAAAACCCATATGTTTTAGAGAATGAAAAATTTAGTTCAAGGGTCAAAACTCAAGTGCCACCTCTTTACAACTAAACTGAAAGGGCCCTAGAACCAAGCCCCGTCTAAAATCATCTACATGTCTTTCACAAACCTGAATTTGAAACAACTCCACCCTTTGAGAAAAATATGAAAGCTCATAATATATCCCAATGGTTTTATCCAATCGTTATCCTACCAACCTACTAAATGGCTCCTTGACTCTAGACTTTCCCATAAAATTCCCAACAATAGATAGATAGGTCAACATCTCTATCCTTTCTAAATCGACATCAAAACCTAACAACATACTTACTCTATCTTCCCTTTCCTTGATACATTTATGTTATCACCAAGACACAATTCTTATGCTAGATAGAGCCCATGGTTATTCCATCATCAAAACCCAAGCTAGACTTTGCTTACGCCTTTACTATTGTATAAGAGCTTTGATTCTTCAATTGCAACGTAATGGATTTCCCTCCCGCTAACTTTACATCACCTCACCTCTCCACGTATAAAGAGTGGACCAACAAATCCTCCCTTACCACATAACGAGAGTCCCTAACACAATGTTATCTTTCCTGAAGCCCCTCATATGTACAAAATGTTATGGGAGAATCCTACTTGCCATTTCCACCATAGTCAATTAATTCATCCTTCATAGTTGTTGACATGTGATTATTGATCATTGCAAAAATACAAAGTGGGAGGAGCGGGCTAACCCTAGACCTTCGCCCATTTTAGGCCCCTTCTTTCATCCTCACTCTGCAAGAGGTTTATCAACCATATGTAGTAACACTACAATTACGTATTCGTGATGAATAACTTCCTTAATTAAATGACTTATCTATCTTGTTATAGTTATATTTCTAGTTATGGTTTTTGTATGCAGTCTAGGCATCAAGTTAATTGAATTTATTGATATTGGGAGTACAAAGATTATTGTTTGGAATTCTAGTGTTTACCACAAAAAATAGGTGCAAACAACTCGATTTTGTAGATGATTGTTGCCATTATTATGCATGGCTATTTAATATTGATATTATAAATGTTGCAAGAGAGCATTTTGATGTTTCTATGTGGTTTGCATATTTAGATGCCACAAACCTAAAAACTTCTAGAGTAGATTGAATGGTTGAAGAATGAAAAGTTATTATTTATTTTGGATCTCCAACTATGTATATATACTTTGTACCATTCACAAATTTGTATGTATATTGGTGGAGTATTGCATACTTTTAAAAAAATGTTGAAATATGCATTTATCTAGTATAGAGATAGAGACGGAAAATCAAACATATTGTTTATAGATGAAGATCAATACTGCGATGCATGGGTAAATTAAACTTAGTATGGGGAGGGATAGGGTTTGAAGGGCGGATGACGATGGGGATTTGAGGGATTTGCTTGGCCTGGCCTCAGTCGGCGTGCAGGTCGCAGGCTCTATCCTCTTTCCCTTGTCAGGAGGTGGGACGAGGTGGCTAGCACCGGGCTGCGTGTCATCCTCCTCTCTCGATGGTATGGAACACACTTTGGTGAATCGGTCGCGGTTAGAACAGGGTTTATTCTGTGCTGATGGAGAGCGTTGGGTGAATTTTCTGTTACCAGGGTAAAACTCTTTACACCCTTTTCTTCTGATTGGTCAATTTTTACTGCCGGTTTTTTTTCTTTCTTCTTTGGATGCAATGGGGGACAAGGACCTGGTGGATTACTCCTTTGACCATTTAGAGGAGGGTATTTTTAGTCATCCTACAGGTGTTTTTGTTCGGGATGATGTGGTGGTTCCCTCTGACTACGAAGAGGGTTTAAATGCCACATCCTCACCTGTTGCTGCAGTGGAGGGTTTCTCTCCATCAACATTTTTTTTCACCATTGCCGTGGGTAAATCTACCGAAGGAACCCTTTGTGTTTGCGGATAATATCCCTGAAGCTTTTGGGTCGGTTGGGCTTTGTGAGGAAATCTATGCACCTGATGGCGTTCTGGAGGGGAGTGAACGTGTAAATGCTGGTGGATTACCTGCAGGTGAAGGTCATGTTGGTGGTCATGAGGTGGGTAACACTAGGGGAGGGGCTTTTCGGGATGCGTTGCCGGAGGTTGGGGCTGGGATTTTTGGATCGGTGTATCCTGTAGGTGGCTCATATTATCCCTCGCAAGGTGGTTCTCGTTCTGGGAAGAACAACTCAAATGACAGGGTCAGTGACAAGGGGTGGCCAAAATAGAAGAAATTCTGGGTGAAAGAGAAGGGGACGAGCTACAATTACACGCTTGGAGAGGATATTGGCTAGGATCAAATAAAATAGATGGAGGATTTCTCTGTGGTGGGTCGTGTTATTAGAAAAAATTGCTTGCTGCAGGAGATTGAAAAGTGGACGAAATCCTATTGGTCAGAGGCCCTCGGGGGGGCTCCGAAGTTGGAAAGACTCACCCGTGGTTAGTATCCCTTTAATTTCAAGCAACAAGAACATGTGCAGTGGGTTTTGGATAGGAACTGGTCTTTGGAACAAAACCCTGTGTTGTTAAAAACTTGGATCCCATCCTTTGATGCTAGTAGGGAACGGGTGGATGTGGTGCCTCTTTGGGTCCAGCTACCGAGGCTGCTGCGACAATACTGGTCTGAGGAACATTTTACCAACATCAACAACATTTTGGGAACTTTCCTGGAAGCGGATCTATCCTTCAAGATTACTAAACAACGTTGAGTGGCTCGTATTTTGGTGAATATTAACATCCGAGAGGGTTTGGCTGAGGACATACAGTTATCTTGGGGTGAGACTCGATTTATTTAGTAGCTAGATTATGAGAATGTCCCTTTTAGGTGTCGGCGGTGCCATACCTATGGTCATCCAACGATCAAATGCAGCCTGGGGGTGCACACCATCAATGGTCGTGGGAAACATCAGATAGCAAAAGGGTCTGGCCTTGAATGCGGGGGTCTTGCCTCGTCGACTATTGGGGCACCAGTGCTTCAAGTGAAATGCATAGCGGTTGTTTGCGAACTAGTGGAGGAGATCTCGGCATCCCTTCCAGTTATCGAAGTGAACAATTTGGTGGGTGCTTCTGTGTTCGGGGATCCCCTTTTGTGTACCTCTTCTTTCACCCTTTCTCCATCCATAAATTTATTTACCAGTTATTTAAATTTGTCAGGGATAGATTGGATGGAAAAATTAAAAAACCTAACCATTACTCACCAACCATTAAAGAACGAATCACTTGACTCTACTGCTTTTATTGAGGAACATGTTTCCCATATAGTTTTGGATTCAAGTGAGGGGGGGTACCAATCGCCACTTTCTTCGCAAGGGTCATCAGACTCTGGGTATTTTCTTAGGTCAAGCTCGAAGGGGGCCTTGGGGGGTTTGGGGAAATGATCATACTCGTCTTCTCGAGGGCGTGGCAGCAAATCTTCGTTTGCAAAATCCTAGTCTACAGCAAGGAAGGACTTACAAGAAGGAAAACAACAGTCGATTGAAGGGGCACTTAGAGCAGTGCATGCCAAGAAGAAGGGTTGTCGATGAAGATCATGTCCTTTAATTGTCGGGGTCTGGCTGGTCCCCAGAAAAGATCAGCGCTCAGGAGAGTGGTCGATTTGGAACACCTTGATGTTGTTATGTTGCAGGAAACTTTAGGAGATGGTGTTGTGGTAAAAAGTAAGTTGGAATGTTGGTTCCCAAGATGGTTATTTGAGACGTTGGATGTCCATGGGCATTCTAGGGGACTAGCCATGGGCTTGAATGCTCAAATGGTTAAGGCCCTGAATATCTGGGGAATGGAGTCTGTACTTGGCATGAATTTTTCTGGCTCTACATCATGGTGAGCCAGTTAATGTATTTAATATTTATGGGTTGTACCTGAACAGGATCTCATTATGGGATAATTTGTTTAACAATTCTTTGTTGAGGGGTGATATGGTGATCATTCGGGGGATTTAAACTTTTCTCTGGGGCATGCCGAGCTTTGGGGGCCAAATGCCCGCACTGATATGCTATCGGAATATTTCACACATAAGTTGGTTGAGAGGAACTAGCTGGATATTGAACCTACAAAGCTCAAACCTACTTGGAAAAATAGCAGATGTGGGGAGGGGCGTGTAGCTAAGAGGTTGGATCATTTTTTGGTGATTGAAAAGGTGGTGGACAGGCATAATTTCATACGTCAATGGGTGGGAAGTGAGGGAAACTCAGATCACCTTCCCGTTTTTCTGGAGTACAAGAACGGGCCTATAAAACCTCCTAGCCCTATGAACTTTAACAAGATTTGGCTTAAATATGACACTTTTCGTATGCTGATCACCAATCATTGGGCTCCTTTTGATCCGGGCAGTAGGCTTTCTGCAACATTTCAGTTTGCTGCAAATTTTCATAAAATCAAGGCATCTATAAAAGGCTGGGTAATGGATAAGAAGTGTAGGGAAGATCGTGAACTAAAACAGACATAAAAGGAAATTGCTGAGACATTGGAAAAGGAGGGGGGGGTGTTGACCCAGATGGACAAAGATTCACTGATCAGATTGGAGGGGAGAAGGAACACTCTCTTACTAAAAAGGGAGGAGACATGGAACACACTTTGGTGAATCGATCGTTGTCAGAACAAGACTTCTTCTGTGCTGATGGAGAGCGTCAGGTGAATTTTTTGTTACCAGGGTAAAACTCTTTACACCCTTTTCTTCTGACTAGTCAATTTTCACTACCGGTTTTTTTCTTTCTTTCTTCTTTGGATGCAATGGGGGATGAGGAGCTGGTGGATTACTCCTTTGACCATTTAAAGGAGGGTATTTTTAGTCATCCTATAGGTGGGTTTTTTCGGGATGATGTGGTGGCTCCCTTCGACTGGGAAGAGGGTTTAAATGCCACATCCTCACCTGTTGTTGTAGTGGAGGGTTTCTCTCCATCAACATTTTTTTTCACCATTGCCGCCGGTAAATCTGCTAGAGGAATCCTTTGTGTTTGTGGAGAATATCTCTGAAGGTTTTGGGTCGGTTGGGCTTTGTGAGGAACTCTATGCACCTAATGGCATTCTGGAGGGGAGTGAACATGTAAATGGTGATGGATTACCTGTAGGTGAAGGTCGTGTTGGTGGTCATGAGGTGGGTAACACTAGGGGAGGGGCTTTTCGGGATGCGTCGTCGGAGGTTGGGGCTGGGATTTTTGGATCGATGTATCCTGTAGGTGGCTTAGATTATCCCTCGCAAGGCGGTTCTTGTTTTGGGTATAACAACTTAGATGACAAGGGGGCGCCAAAACAGAAGAAATCCTAGGTGAAAAAGAAGGGGACGGGCTACAATTACGTGCTTGGGGAGGATATTGGCTGGGTTTAAATAAAATCGCTGGTGAATTTCTTTGTGGTGGGTCGTGTTATTGGAAAAAATTGCTCGCTGCAGGAGATTGAAAAGTGGATAGAATCCTATTGGTTAGAGGCCCTCGGGGGGGCCTCAAAATTGGAAAGACTCACCCGTGGTTTGTATGCCTTTAATTTCAAACAACATGAACATGTGCAGTGGGTTTTGGATAGGAACTGGTCTTTGGAACAAAACCCTGTGTTGTTAAAAACTTGGATTTTGTCCTTTGATGCTAGTAGGGAACGGGTGGATGTGGTGCCTCTTTGGGTCCAGCTCCCGGGGATGCCACAACAATATTGGTCTGAGGAACATTTTACCAACATTAGCAACATTTTGGGAACTTTCCTGGAATCGGATCTATCCCTTAAGATTACTAAACAATGTTGAGTGGCTTGTATTTTGGTGAAGATTAACATCCGAGAGGGTTTGGCTGAGGACATACAGTTATCTTAGGGTGAGACTCAGTTTATTCAGCAGCTAGATTATGAAAATGTCCCTTTTAGGTGTCGACAGGGCCATGCCTATGGTCATCCAGCAGTCGAATGCAGCCTGGGGGTGCGCACCATCAATAGTCATGGGAAACATCGGATAGCAAAAGGGTTTGGCCTTGAGTGCGGGGGTCCTGCCCCGTCGACTACTGGGGCACCGGTGCTTCAAGCGGAATGCGTAGCGGTTGTCAGTGAACCAGTGGAGGAGATCTCGACATCCCTTCCAGTTATCGAAGTGAACAATTCAGGGGGTGCTTCCGTGTTCGGGGATCCCCCTTTGGGTACCTCTTCTTTCACCCTTTCTCCATCCATAAATTTATTTACCAGTTATTTAAATTTGTTAGGGATGGATTGGATGGAAAAATTAAAAAGCCTAACCATTACTCACCAATCATTAAAGAACGAATCACCTGACTCTGCTGCTTTGATTGAGGAACATGTTTCCCATATGTTTTTGGACTCAAGTGAGGGGGGTATCGGTCGCCACTTTCTTCGCAAGGGTCATCAGACTCTGGGTATTTTCTTAGGTCAAGCTCGAAGGGGGCCTCGAGGGGTTTGGGGAAACAATCATACTCGTCCTCTCGAGGGCGTGGCAGAAAATCTTCGTTTGCAAAATCCTAGTCTAGAGTAAGGAAGGACTTACAAGAAGGAAAACAATAGTCGATTGAAGGGGCACTTATAGCAGTGCATGCCCAGAAGAAGGGTCGTCAATGAAGATCATGTCCTTTAATTGTCGGGGTCTGGCTGGTCCCCAAAAAAGATCAGCTCTCAGGAGGGTGGTCGACTTGGAACACCTTGATGTTGTTATGTTGCAGGAAACTTTAGGAGATGGTGTTGTGGTAAAAAGTAAGTTGGAATGTTGGTTCTCGAGATGGTTGTTTGAGACATTAGATGTCCGCGGGTGTTTTGGAGGGCTAGCCATGGGTTGGAATGCTCAAATGGTTAAGGCCCTGGATATCTGGGGAATGGAGTCCGTACTTGGCATGACTTTTCAGGCTCTGGATCATGGTGAGCCAGTTAATGTATTTAATATTTATGGGTTGTACTTGAACAGGATCCCATTCTGGGATAATTTGTTTAACAATTCTTTGTTGAGGGGTGATATGGTGATCATTGGGGGGATTTAAACTTTTCTCTGGGGCAGGCCGAGCTTTGGGGGCCACATGCCAGCACTGATATGCTGTCAAAATATTTCACACATAAGCTGGTTGAGAGGAATTGGATGGATATTGAACCTACAAAGCTCAAACCCACTTGGAAAAATAACAGATGTGGGGAGGGGCGTGTAGCTAAGAGGTTGGATAATTTTTTGGTGACTAAAAAGGTGGTGGACAGGCATAATTTCATATGTCAGTGGGTGGGAAGTGGGGGAAACTCATATCACCTTCCCATTTTTCTGGAGTACAAGAATGGGCCTCTAAAACCTCCTAGCCCTATGAACTTTAACAAGATTTGGCTTAAAGATGACACTTTTTGTATGTTGATCACCAATCATTGGGCCCCTTTTGATCCGGGAAGTAGGCTTTCTGTAGCATTTCAGTTTGCTGCAAACTTTCATAAAATCAAGGCATCTATAAAAGTCTAGGTAACAGATAAGAAGTGCAGGGAAGATCATGAACTAAAACAGACAGAAAAGGAAATTGCTGAGACATTGGAAAAGGAGGGGGGGTGTGTTGATCAAGATGGACAAAGATTCACTGATCAGATTGGAGGGGAGAAGGAACACTCTCTTACTAGAAAGGGAGGAGACATGGAGATTAAAAAGCAGGGCTACATGGTTGGAATGTGGGGACGATAATACATAGTTTTTTCATGCCTATGCCAGGGCAAGGAAAGCATCTAACACAATCTGGAGTCTCGTGAATGACAGGGGCTTGAGTCATGATTCCTTTGAAGGAATCGCCAAGACTGGGGTTGAACACTTTTAGAACTTATTTCGAGCTCCAGCGCAGACATCTATTGCATAGATTATTCGTATTGCACAACTTTTCCCCCAGTTTGTGGAGGAAGAGGATAACATGGCTATGATGGAAGAAGTTACAGAAGAGGAGCTCAAGGTGTTGCTTCAAAGTTTCCAGAGGGACAAAAGCCCAGGACATGATGGGTGGGCCATTGAGTTTTTTATTAAGCTCTTTGATCTCATGGGTGATGATTTACTGAGGGTGGTGGAGGATACCCGTATTACTAGTAGGATCCCAACCAATTTTAACTCTACCTTTATAGCACTGATTACAAAAGTTGACAGCCCACTGTCTTTGAATGATTTTAGGCCCATTTCTCTCTGTAACTGCATTTACAAAGTGGTTACAAAGGTGATTGCTCGCAGATTGAAGGGTATTTTATTTGAACATATCACGGCTGAAAAAATTGGTTTTCTGGAGGGGAGACAGATCCACAAAGCTATTGGGGTTTCTCAGCAGGGTCTCCATAGCATGAAAACCAAAAGCATCAAAGGGGTTATTCTCAAAATTGACCTCTCTAAAGCCTATGATAAGGTAAGTTGGTTATACATTCGTATGCCCCTAACCCATCTTGGTTTTGGCATCTCTTTTATCAGGTGGATCATGAGTTGCATTACAACAGTCTCTTTCTCAGTCTTGATTAATGGAGCTGCCACCCCTTTTTTTCATGCTGAAAGAGGTATCCACCAGGGATTCCCACTTTCCCTGTTTTTATTCCTACAAGTGGCTGATGGATTGAGTAGGTCTTCAAGGGAGGCTTGTAGGGTGGGAAATCTGAATGGGATTCATATTTCTCCGCACCTTTAGATTACGCATTTATTATTTGTTGATGATGTTTTTATCTTCTGCTCTGGTTCAATTCAATATGTGGATACCATCTCGGAGATTTTGGCTCTGTTTGCAACAGCAACTGGAATGGAAATAAATGTTGCAAAGTCTACTTTGTCTACTCATAGGATCCATGCTAATGAACAATGACACATTTCTGGAATCTTCCCATATCGACTGGAGGCCTTGGAAGGAGGACTAAAGTACCTTGGGTTCTTTTTAAAACCAAATGACTATCAAAAGAAGGACTGGAAATGGCTATTGGAAAAGATGGAAAAACGCCTCAAATTTGGAGTCATAAATGGCTCTCTACAGCTGGAAGATTGGTTTTGGTAAAGGTTGTTCTTGAAGCAATCCCTGTTTATTGGATGTCTCTGGCTTGGATTCCAAAAGGCATTATGGAAGAGTCCCATAAGATCTATTTTCGTTTTTAATGGAGCGGGAAAAAGGATGTGCAGGTGACCCCTTGGGTCCGGTGGGAGAGGATTGCGGTGCCTAAAGGACTGGGAGGCTGGGGTCTCAAAAACATATTTTTCTTCTCAAAGGCTTTCACAGCAAAAGGAGGTTGGAGACTACTGAGTGCAAAGAATTTGTGGACTCGGGTTGTGGTTCAGAAGTACATTGCTCCTGATTCTGTGGAGGATAGGATTAGGAGGAATAACAAATCACACATTGGAGGCTCGGTTATTTGGAAGGCGGTGGTAAAGTCCTTTGATGTCATCGAAGACAGTTTGGCTTTGAACATTGGGAGCGGGAGGAAGCTGAGGGTCAGGGAGGACCCGTGGGTGGGGTGCAATCAACAACATAGACTTTCTGATATCTTGGTAGGGTCTTTAAGACAGAGAGAAATTCTCTATCTCTCTCAACTAGCTGCTCTGGTATAGGAAAATCGATGGTCCCAATCTTGGATGCTTCTTAACACATTTAAGTTACCTAAATAGGAGGAATTGGAGTTGGAACGCTATATTGGGGTTCTGAATCAATCTCAGGTCCTAATCTGGGATAGAGAGGATGTGCTCATTTGGGCCTCGACTCCAAGTGAGAAACATACACCTAAGGAAGGGTATTTAAAGCTTAGTGCCTTTGGTTTTGAGAGAGGGAAAGTTTGGTGGTGGAAGAAATTATGGAAGATTCAGAGTTTACCAAAAACCAAACTATTCATATGGTGTGTTTTGGAAAACAAGGTCCCCACATGGGATCTTCTGCAAAATATAGGTTTTCAAGGTCCTGGATGGTGTGCTTTGTGTAGGGATGAAGGGGAGTCTATGACCCATCTTTTTCTTAAGTGCACATACTGCTTGGAAGTGTGGAAAGAATGTGTGAAGATTTTGGGTTTGGGTGTGGATTGCAGGTGGGAAGGGGCTTCGGTTCTTGTAGCATGGGAAAACTGGAGGAGGACAGAAACCTCGAAAGTCATGAATGCATTTCCTTTGATGGTGACTAAGGGTGTATGGTTGGCCAGGAATAACATCATCTTCAATGAAAAGGTAAGCACTCCATCTATCATTGCTAGTATGGCTTGTGGGATTATTCATGCTTTCCCAACACACATCAAGGTATCTAAGTAGCGGGAGGTTTTGGAGCTGAAAATTGATAGAAATGTTCCTTGGGTTTTTTTCGATGGAGCATCACAAAACAACCTTTAGGGGGGGGGGGGGCAATTCTCTTCTTAGCAGAAAATCATTCATTTGAGATGATGACTGGGCTAGGAGAGGGTAGAAATAATATTGCTGAACTTTTAAGTCTAAAACTGCTCCTCATCTTTGCAGAAGAGAAAGGGTGCAGATCAATAAAGGTTTATGGAGATTCGCTAAATGTGATTAATTGGATCAAGAGGATTCAACAGTGCAGAGATTTGAGAATTGAGAACATCCTTTTATCCATCCTGATAGTTATTGACTCTTTTGATTCTTTTTCATGCGAACATTTCTACAGGGAAAATAACTGCCAAGCAGACACTACATCGAAGGCAGGGCTCTGGTTGGCTACGGGCTAGTGGAAGATTAAGGAATGTTTAGACAATTTAGTATATGAGTATTTTCATCGGCCTTTTATTGAGGATGCAGTCCCTCAATAATTCTCTATTGTTTTTTTATGGTTTGCTTTATGTCTTAGAGGAGCTTTTCCAGAACTGTTGGGTCATCATCTCTGGAAAAGAATGTTGTTTCAGGTTGCTTCGTGACATTAATTTTTTTATTCCAGATTTTCAGGTTGCGAGAATGTTGGTGCAATATTTTTTTGTTATGGACTGAATATCTTGGTTTTAAGATATTTTGTACATGCTCTCTATACGGGGTTCTTATTCTTTGAACAATTTTTCTGATGTAGTTGAGTTGGGGATTTTTGATGCATATGTTTTTTATGACAGCTTTTTGCTTTTAGGTTGTAGGTTATGGGTCTGAATTTCTCATTTTTCAGCTCATACATTGGTATCTTTTTATGTTATTTCTCAAAATATGCAGTATGCATATCTACAAAATGTAATTTTGTTTCTCTTCGGATGATATAAAATTATGCTTTTTTTCGAAGGGAAAAAAAAAGATGAAGATCAATACTACAAAAGACAATAGCAAGGTGGATTGTTCGAAATTTCCATTAAGTTGAACATTTGATGGTTTAGATGAAAGCGATATAAATATACAAATTTGTGTTCATTTTTTTATTATTTATGGCCTTCTCCAACCATAGGATGTTGGAAAAAAACATTCAAATTCAGATGTTAATGTTGAGGATAATTGCTTTAAATTGCAAACAAATTGGGCATTTAATGGTTCATATAAAAGACGTGTAAAAACATTTTTTTGTATTTTAATGATACTTGTATTTGTTTTAATAAGTGATTATTGGCAACAAAAAAAATATGAATGGTATATAAGAGACGATGTTTTTGAAAATTGCATATCATATTAGTACTAACTATACTTAATAATTTGTGATGTGGAACTATCAATGTTAAGTAGTTTGTGTGTTGTATATCTTTGCTTGCATATACAAGAGAATTATTAAATGAACTATTGATTGTATTCAATATGAATGGAGTCTTGTTACATGCAATTCATGAAATATCATTACAAAACAAATCATTGCCAAGAAATCTTGACAATGATACAAGTACAAAAATTTATTTTAAACACCCAGGAGTTAGACAATTATTTGAACAATACCTTAGTAATTTTTAGGTTAATTTATGAACATCTGCACAACAAAAAATGTGAATGAGTTTTGGTCATTTTTATTTGTCAAAACTTGATTGAAAATAGAGCAATTTAAAGTCATACTAACACACGGTGATTGCGACACCATGCCAAGAGATGATTATGTTGGTGTTGGGAGTCTATATGTATATCTCAAACCTTTAAATAAAGTTTGGGAGATCTTGAATGGTGCTTATGATGCTAAACACACTAGTTCTAGATTATTTGAAAAATGCACATTTGTAATGATGAAGAGAACTATGTAATTACAAAAGGCCATAATTGTGATGATGTGAATGACATAGATATGTTAGAATGATTGCAACCTTACTTGCTACACCTAAATGATGTTAGTGATGTGAGATATACTATAAAAATTTATGAAGGTAGTTTGTTAAACAATGTAATTAGTTGTTTAATTAATATTTTTTATGTGTGACAATGTTCTTATGGTTAATGAGGTCTTCTATTTTTTATATGCTTTGTTGTGTTTGATTAATTTAGCAGTGGTTGTAAATGATGTATAAACAACTTTAAAAATTATGAATGATATAGAGTAAATGTGATTGAAAATTAAGTGTGAAAAATCCAGTTATGGATGTACCAATACCAGACTCCAAAAGTGTCTAATAAGATTCCAAAAAGTGCTAATATCGAATTCCAAAAGTACAAAATCATATTCCAGAAGTACAATATCGACTTTTAAAAGCACAAAATTATATTACCAAAATGCAAATATTGAATGCAATTCTACAATTTTGGAATCTAATATTGACACTTTTTTTATTTGGATTTTGTACTTTAAAAACCCCAATTTTGGGCTTTAAAGAAATTGATTTTGGCCTATCTTCAAAGAAGTTGACATTGGAATTAATCCAAATTTAATGAAATCGGGATTTAGTAAATTGAGTTGCAAGGTGGTTTAAAGTATCTTGGGCTAGGTTTTGAGCCAAATGATTGTGGTAATAAAGAATGGGATTGGTTAACAATAAAGGTTGACAAGAGACTCTTAATTTTGTGCAATTGTTCATTGTCAGGAGAGGGAAGGTTAATTTTGGTGAGATCAATGGTAGAAGCTATTATAGTTTACTAGATGTCTTTGGATTTCATCCCTAAATGGGTACAAGAGACGCTTAGAAGATTAAGTTACATATTATCTTAGTTTAGGAGAATGGAGAAAAGGGGTATTCCGTGGGTAAATTGACAAAGGATTGTAATTCAAATGGGTCGAAGGTTGGGGTCTAAAAACATATTCAATTTTGCTTTGGCCATTTCAAGTAAAATGTCGGGAGGCTGATTTAACGTAAATTTTTTCAGTGTCAGGTGATCATGCAAAAGTATATAGAACCAATAGCAGCTAATGAATGGATAAGATATCCTTCCAAATCTTTTCACATTGTTTCAATTATCTAGAAGGAAACAAAATAGGTTTTCCCTTTTATAGGAAGGTGGGTGATGGTAGTAGGATAATGTTGGGGGAGGATTCTTGGGTTGGTTATGGAAATAGCTATAAACTTCTTGAGAACCTTCTCATTTCTCTCAAAGAAAGACGGATGTAAACCATAGACTAGATTGTTGATCCTAAACTCACTTCAATCTAGAGACGAGAATGGAAGTCATCAACATAGCTGAGACTTAGAGATGGTGATGTTGTGATGTGGGAATGATATCTCTCAATCCTTAGGTGTAGTCATGCTAAGATAAAGGAAACTGTTTATGAGTTAATTTGGTCAAAATACCCTCTTGGAAAATCATAGAATCCAAAGCTTGGCTATAAAAGGATTAAGTGAAAAATTGCTTTAATGAAGCCTAGTAGTGGTGGAAAAATGTTTGGAAGTATAAATGTCCATTAAGAGCATGAATATTCATGTGCTTTGCTTTAAATAATAGCACGCTTACTCAAGATAATTTGACAAAAAGGAATAAGCTTGGGCCTAGTAGATCCTCCTTATGTAAATGAGATGAAGAAATTTTTTCACATTTGCTTATCTTCTATCCATTAGCTACACAAGTCTAGAAGGATTGTGGGCTTTGTTGGGATTTAGTAATGGTTAGAGGAGGATTCCTATGTAAGAATGTCTAAGGAGATATAATGGTAATTCAAATGCAAAAATATTTAAAACCCTTCCTATTGTTGTTGCTTGGGGGATTTGGCCATCAAGGATGTAATGATCATTATCCCTTAATATTGAATCACAAACAAGGTAGAGCCTTTAAACTTCATAATCAAAACAAATACACCCAAATAAGAATGAAAACAAGAATATAGAGAGAACAAGGTCGGATAAGAACATTAAATACTCCTCGTGGAAGGAATCACTCTATGAATCATGTTTTCTATAATACAATAACATCCAATGCCAAACATGTCTCAATACAATGATACTCATGTATATTTATACTTTCTCATGAGTTAGTCGTAGAGGTTTATGCCAACTAATCTTTGTTATTGTATAACTACCAAATGGACCTATGGCCACATTACATTCATTATCCCCTTGTGTACCTCCCAAGGTGCCCCATATTATCCTCCCTAGATACATTAGCTTCCATTCCCCTCCACGTGT
Source organism: Pseudotsuga menziesii (assembly GCA_001517045.1). Taxonomy (NCBI): domain Eukaryota; kingdom Viridiplantae; phylum Streptophyta; class Pinopsida; order Pinales; family Pinaceae; genus Pseudotsuga; species Pseudotsuga menziesii. The sequence goes on along the minus strand of LPNX011075860.1, from coordinate 1,450,118 downwards.
TTTGTCTTAGAAACATGTGTGGAAGCCACATAATATGATATATGAAGTAATGTAGTCAACTGGTGCCAGGAAAGAGCATCCATCCATCCTGGTGAAATATGGACACATTGTCCAACTATGGCCTTACAACCTCGATCTTGATTTTGGATGATCCTTTGGTTCCATGTTGTTGTCGTGTTACTATGATATCTCCATGGATTGATTTGAGTGCTACATGTATCTCTGTACTACGTGATTTTTCTGGTTTGATGTTGGTTCTAAGTAACCAATAGCTAACCTAGAGAAACAAAATTCTTCAAGGCAAGGTTGTAAGCATCAACGAAATTAATTTGAAGTCCTCGCAGGGAAACTAACTAAAGTACCTACAAACACAATTGTTGTGAGAAAAACTATCCTATGACTAGGGTTAAGGTCACCAACAAACTAAGTTTTCTAAGACTGACATCTAGGGTTCTATAGTAAGCAAAATAGACTCTAGATTCAAGCAAAAATATACAAGGAGTTTGAAAGATAGAGAAGGATTTGCCTTGTTTATGTCAATAGATCCTAGCTTTCATTGCTCCTTGGCTCTGCTTCAAATCTGCTCCAAATGGTCCAAACTTTGATCTACAAAACCAATCACAACGCCTTCCTCATTTTTTTTTGACAATGGTAAATATTATTGATGAATTGAAAGAAGAAAAAGAACATGAAATAACTCAACTTTCAATATAAACATGATAATTTCTACACCAACCATGAAATTAATTCAAAATATGGGAAGGGAAATATGTCAAATCTCTATTCTACACCAACCATGAAATTAACTCAAAACATGGGAAGGGAAATATGTCAAATCTCTAGTTAATTTCATGGTTGGTGTAGAAATTATCATGTTTATATTGAAAGTTGAGTTATAGATTCATGTTCTTTTTCTTCTTTCAATTCATCGATAATATTTACTATTGTCATAAAAATTTGAGGAAGGCGTTGTGATTGGTTTGGTAGATCAAAGTTTGGACCATTTGGAGTAGATTTGAAGCAGAGCAAAGGAGCAATGAAAGCTAGAATATACTAACATAAACAAGGTACATCCTTCTCTATCTTTCAAACTCCTTGTATAGTTTTGCTTGAATCTAGAGTCTATTTTGCTTACTGTAGAACCCTGAATGTTAGTCATAGAACACTTAGTTTGTTGGTGACCTCAACCCTAGTCATAGGATAGTTTTTCTCACAACAATTGTGTTTGTAGGTACTTTAGTTAATTTCCCTGCAAGGAATTCTTCATGTGCCACTTAGGGCCCACATTTAGTAAGAGAAATATATTATGCGGTTATTTATTTTTCTTATACCAAAGCTTTATCAACTTATTTTACAGATTAATATTAACTGTACTTGATCCAGATGGATATCGGTGGCCACCCACCTATTCCATTGGCTCAAAACAATTGTCCATTGTGGCGGTTTCCTAGTTATTTTTCTACATTTTTTCAGGTCCCAAACTTTCGGGGCCGTTTTGAGGCCCTAAACGACGTTTTTTGGAGATTCGGGCCAAATGGTTGCCATTGGCATTCATTTGGCCAACCAAAAGTTGTAAAGCTTAGATAGACCTTTCCAACGAGCTATCAAACGCCCAAATCGGAGATCGTATGCAAAAGTTATGACCCCGGGAAGTTGACTGTTCAACTTACCACCTTGGGGTTGCAAACTTTATGACGGTTCATCTTCTAGGGTTACATTTTGGACTTTTGGGGTTCTCACCTCATTCTTATTATAAATAGGCCCCTTTGGCTTCATTTTGTATTCAGCTTGTCACGAATGAGCGTAGCAGCCACATCTCTTCTCAGAGATAGCTACCACCATTCTAGAAATTGTATTACAGTCTGTTCTATTTCCGCCGTTTAATAGAATATGTGTTTACTGAATCTTTGTTATCTTTGCAAAATGTCTATTATTATGATTCTGTATATGTTCTTTCATTTCCTTCTCACATAAATCCGGATCAGTACTGAGTGCATCCAAGGATATCTCAAAAAAATATCCACATCATCCATATCTATATAATGAAAATATGAATGCAACACCAATTTATCCACAATGACCTTCAAATTAAAAAAAAAAAAATATTATCACCCTCAACTTGAATGCTTTAAATATGCTTTGTGGGTACTTGTAATATTTTAGCGAGGTTAGCATTGATGAAATTATGCTTACTAATATAGTTTATAGAAATAATAACATTTTCCCATTGAATACATCTATGAATATGTAGTAGGAAGTTTGTGTATGCAGATAAACCCTTGATGTTTTCATGTTTTCTTTATCACTATTCATAGCACGAGATCACTTGTCTAAAAATTACTTGCTCATATGCTTCATCTGAAAGTGCCTCTATCGTGTCTTGGTTAAGCAACTAGTACCACATGGCAACATTGCCTCTTAAATTGAAGCTTGCCCGAGATTTCCACAATGTTCCCCATAATTAGTTCATTTCTTCTATATATTCTTCAATAGTAGGACCCCCATCTTTTCATATTAAATACATCTTGATTTATATAAAACAAACATAAAACCAAGGTTTTGAAGAAATAACTTACTTTTCAATGGAGCTCCTTTATGCAGCTAGGGTTTCGAGGCGACATTTTCAAGGGTTGTTGGTTTGGTTGCAATTTTAGCACCCTATCAAAAGATATTTACTTTGTATTATGTGCAGTTGTCAATATAAAAACCCTAAAGTAGTTGATTTTAAATCAATAATAACTCCACTTCTTGGATTACAACCTTGATGTGTTTTTTTTCCTAACTTGGTTATCTTTTGTGAAGAATTCATATCGACAACTAATTTCTTCAAATTCTACACTAAATGTTTCAAAAATGGATATGCATACCATTTTCCTATTTTTTCTCTGGAAAAAAATGCAAAAAGAAAAAAAACAAATCTTCCACTCTTTTACCCAATAAAGAGCTTTAATACCACTTGGAATGATCATCAACCCTTAACATTAAATCACAAACAATATATAGCCCTTAAAATTCACAAACAACACAAATGCGTCCACACAAGAATGGATAGAAGTTAGATAAAACCCTTAGGAGGGTTAACACCATCATATACTCTTTATGGAAGGAATCACTTCACAGGCCATGCTTGTTACAATACAATAACAATATTCAACATGTCTCAATACAATGATACTCATGTGTATTTATTCTTTCTCATGTGTATTCCTAAGGGTTTTTGCTTGTTCATAAAGTTCATAGGAGATAACTATATGTATACCCTAATGTACATGAGTTTCTTGTGTTGATTTTGGAGATGGAAAAATGATTATTGTTAGTACATTGTGTATAAGAACAATCCTTTTATAATAGAGGGATAGTAAGGATATTTTTTAGTAGGTTTTGTGACTTTATGAGATTAATGAAACTATGTATTTTAAACTAGTCAAAGATCAATGTGCTATGCACTTAAGTCAATCAATGCTTCTCAACATTTGTGGATTGCAATTTCTTTTTTGATAATGAAGTTATGAACTTTTGTCATCATGAAAAAATATAAAATAAACTGTATTGATACAATACAATTCACAAGGGAAGCACTAGGGAAGCTAACCAAGCACATGCACTCTTCCCACAACTAATTAATTGTTATATTGGTAGGGGAGCACTATTAATTTTGACACTCCATTGACATAAGGATCATGGTATGTAGGGAGTTGTATGGTGTCATGAAATAGACTTCATAAATAGTGTGGGATAACACATGAGAGGGGATGATATTTAAAGTCATATAAACTATTTCAAGATGTTAAACATTGTGTATTCATTTTTAAGAAATCGAGTACCATTATTCATCGTTACTATCAAGCACATACACACATACACCATGTCCCATAAAGGAGGAGGGGAAGGTTGAGCAAACACACAAATTCATCCCATAATCATTATTTATGTTTATTATGAAGAACACATACCCATGCATTGTGTCCCACAAAGGAGGAAGGGAAGGTTGAGCAAGCACACATATTAATCCTAATTGACCATCATGTTAGTAGGAGGGCCACTACCTTAGTGGTCACCCCTAATAGTGTAAGGACTAGCTTAGATCCATCAAAATCTCGTATTTAATAAGTGACAAGAGGGATACATTCTCTTAAGGTGAGAAACTTGAGGAATTGTTTCCACCTCAAGGGATTTGATACCTCATGAAGTTTGATAAATTTGGAGTTTAGATAAATCTAAGTTGGTTAATTAATTTTAAACACAAGAATTTCAACTTTTTCTTATTTCTTATTTTTAACATTATTTTTTGGTCGACTTATTCCACATGAATGTTGTAAACATTCATTACACTACACATCTTCCTCACCTACACTTTAGAATGCGCTTATTGGCATAATCATGGTATGTTGGGACTTATAAGCTACCACAAACTTCCCACAACTATTGTTAGATATTGCACAAATTGATATGAGATTTTAAAGTCATAAATTGTTCAAAGGCTCCAAACACAACATTTTTTCCATTTTTGCGCCAAGAGGCACTTTCTACAACTCAAGTGGGTGAGATGTGTCATGTCTATAACGATGATGTGGCACATGTTGGCTCCCAAAAATTAATATATTCAAAAATTATAAAACCAAGTACATGTCAACTCCAAGTTTAAATTGGTTACATTTTAAAACAAATTGATATAAATATATATCAAATTTCAAATTCAAATTCCATTTACACATAGATACACCTTAGATACTAAATAAATATTTTTCTTTGATAGTTACAAGACAACTAAATCTTTTTGCATTAGTTAATCTTACCTTGAATTGATATGGATTAAGGCGGGGTCTCTCTCTCTCTCTCTCTCTCTCTCTCTCTCTCTCTCTCTGTGTGTGTGTGTGTGTGTGTTCAAATGTGGTTCATAAACCCCCTAGTGGGGTTGTTACATCCACAGGAAGAAATCATAGGGGGCCCACTCGAAGGGGCCTCACTCTGTTCATTCTGATTACGGAGCTAACACGATGGGGACATCAAGTGAGGCCCTTATATAGCAATGTATAGCCACCAAGGGATTTGACCCTTAGACCTTCTGCTTACAACTTAAAACACTCAACCACTTGAGCTAGCCCACCAGGCTATATATATATAAAGTAGAACTTTATATAAATCAAACATCCATATCAAGAATAATTAATTAATGAATGCAACTTTTGTTTATTTGTAGGATTTATGTGTTAGTCATTTTCAACATGATTCCAAATTGGAATAGTGCCTAGACAATATAACGTGAATTATATTGGATTATGTATTGTTAAGTTAATAACAAAACAATGAGTTTGATATTAGTTTTATAATAATTGCAAATTAATCAATAATTAGGTGAATTGGAACTATTTTACTTCATAATTATTCTACGAGTGCAAATTTTGCCTATTTGTAGGATTTATGTGTTATCATTTACAACATGATTCCAAATTGGAATAGATGGCTCTTGAATGATTATAAAATATATTGGATTGGATTCAAATTGTTAAGTTAATAATAAAATAATGATTTGGATATTAGTTTTTGGGTAAATAAATATTTTACTTCATAATTAATTAGTTAATGCAAATTTTTCCTATTTGTAGAATTTATATGTTATCATTTACAACAAAATTCCAAATAGGAATACTTGGCACAAGAACAGTTATAATGGAAAATATATTGGGCTATGTATTGTTAAGTTAATAATAAAACAACGAGTTAGATATTAGTTTTATAATAATTGAAGATCTATCAATAATTGGGGAAATTGCTAGATACAATTAGGTAAAGGAAAGATATATACATTACACCCATGGGAATTTGTGATCTATTCATATATGTTTTTAGATGGAGATTTGAATTGTGATATAATATTCCTTTAATTTGAAATCTATGCATTGGGAAATGTAATATGAACTAATAGTATTGTTAACATGCATTGATTTTGGTGATATTACATTTTGTATCATATCATTCTTGCATTGCTTTTATTTTAGGAATGTTATTTTTAGTATTGTTAATATGCATTTCTTACACTTACAAACATTATGATCTATGGATATATATCTTTAGATGAAGATTTGTGTTATGACCTAACATCCCTCTAATTTGAAATATGTGCATTAAAAATGCAATATGATTTAATAATATTAATACGATACATTGATTTCGATGATATTACATTTTGTATGATATCATTCAGTTAAATAGTTGAAACCCTAATTTGTTTCAATTACTATAGTTATCCAAGTAGATAGAATTACCATAGTTAAATAATCAAGAACCTAAATTGCTTCTATTACCATAGTCAATGAAGGCACTTTCTATAGCCAAAGTGGGTGAGATGTGTCACATTTGTAATGATGGCGTGGCGCATGTTGGCTCCAAAAAATGAATATAAACAAATTTTATAAAACCATTCACATGTCGGCTCCAAGTTTAATTTGGTTACATTGTAAAACACACACACACACACACACACATATTTTAGATTTCTATTTCAAATACGCCTCATATAATAAATAAATATTTTCATAAATAGTTACAAGACAACTAAATATTTGTGTATTAGTTAATCCTGTCTTGATTTATATGGATGAAAGCATGGCACACACACACACACATTATGATGGAACACATCGCATAATCCCTCTTCAGCCGCTCGGGGTCACCGAGAAACGAGCGAAGCTAACCATCAACATCATAAGCAG
>LPNX011075860.1:1404951-1440092 GCA_001517045.1 Pseudotsuga menziesii | reverse complement strand
AGCGGGCCTTGCCACGATCCGCCCTAGAAGCTGGCTGGACGAGCCACCCAAGCGATGGCGGCGGCTCCTTCAGTCTTTCGCTCCATGAACGTTCATGGCGGCGGATCCTTCCTTGTTTTACCCTCGCTTCGACCTGTTCCTCTGGCTAATCGTCCATTCCAGGTATCTCTTTCACGTTCTGATATGCGATGAAAAAGATTGCATTATTCACTTTATCAATATTTCTACTTTCCCTAATTTAATTGAGTTATTGTAGTTAACCAAGTAGATAAAATTACCATAGTTAAATATCAAAACCCTAATCTGATTCAATTCCCATAGTTAGCTGAGTATATAGAATCACCACACTTAAAATAATCGAAACCCTAATATAATTCAGCTACAAGAATTAACCAAATAGATAGAATCACCATAGTTAAATAACTAAAACACTAATTTCATTTAGTTACTATTTCAACTATATATTGACATCTAATTTTATAATGTGGTAATTCAATAATCAAAGATTGTACATGAAATCTTTTACTTGAAGTAATTGTGGCTGGTAATCTTTGCCTTGCACAAATTCAAAAAGGATCTAAAGAACTATCTACAACTGTAAATAGAATCACCACAATTAAGTAGTTGAAATCCAAATCTAATTAATAGAAATGACACTCAGTAGCTACAATGCAGGAGTTTGGCATATTGTCAAATCATTGTTGGAGCAAAAAACCCCACTATTGTTCCATTTGCTTTGGCCAAAGATTTCAACCCATATATTCTAGCAATTTTGTATTATATCATTTAGTTTTGGCCATTTCGTATGATATCATTTAGTTAAATAATTGAAACCCTATTCTGATTCAATTTCCATAGTTAGCCAAGTAGATGGAATCACCATTGTTAAATGTTGAAAACCCTAATCCGATTCATTTAAATTGAGGGAAATCTATGATCTATTGATCTATGTCTTTAGATGGATATTTGTGTTATGATATAACATCCCTCTAATTTGAAATCTATGCACTGAGAAATGCAATATGATCTAATATTATTGTTTAGATGCATTGATTTCAATGATATTATATTTTGTATGATATCATTATGTTAAATAGTCGAAAAATCTAATCTAATTCAATTATCACATTTAGTTGAGTAGATAGAATCACCATAGTTACCTAAGTAGAATGGAATCTATGATCTATTCATTAGGTCATTGTTGGAGCCAAAACCTCATGGTTTATCCATTGCCATTAAGTTATATAGTCAAAACCCTAAGTTACCATAGTTAGTTGAGCAATGGAATCGCCACATTTGAATAGTAAAAACCCTAAATTGACTATCTATTTGGAATCTAAAATTTCAATGTGTAAACTTATGGATGATGATGATGATGGTCTTTAACGTCCACTGAGATGAAATTTGGTCTATTAGACCTTAAGAAAAAAGACAAAAAAAAATTAATTGATTTTATTTAAAATATTATTCCTATGCTTAAAGAGCTTAAAGAGGAGTGTCCCTATCTCATTGTAGTTTAGAGTAATCAAAGTTTGTTGTATTACAATGATTTCGAGAACATTCTTTCTTAGTATTGTTAAGGTGCATTGCTTATAGTGAGGGGCATCTATGATCTAATGATCTGTGTCTTTAGATGAAGCTTTGCATTATGGTCTAACATCCCTCTAATTTGAAATTTGTGCATTGGGAAATGTAATGTGTTCTAATAATATTCTTAAGATACATTATTTTAGTAATGCTACATTTGTATAATCTCATTCAATTAAGTATACACGTAATTCATCATTCAATTCCATAGAGGAAAATGTTACAATGATGCAAATGATGAAATTTTCCTTTGAAACTTGCTTGGGGTTTGGCATTCCATAAGTCAGAATGATTAACATTGGAGAAATCAACTATATATATTGGAGATAAAGAGAGACATGGTCTTACAATAATATATCAAATTAAGGGGGAATGGTATTTGAATTCAACCTCCTTTCACATATGATTGATACGAGAAGATGGAAACCGAGGTAGGAGCGGTTTTCAAAATAGCATAAGGACACATTGTAATTTATCACTCTGTAATATATATGTAATTCATCATTAAATTTCATTGCATTATTTTACATGTATTATCACTAAACATGATGATTATTTTATTACAATTCACCATTTTGATAGTGTATATATACATTCTTTAATTTTTTTGGGTGACAAGATTTCAATGTGGTAATTTTGGGTTTTAAATAACATTGTTTTGATGCAGCCAATGCGATTGAAACCAACATAGATCCATCTTAACTCTGGCTCTATCAAGAGAGGAATCAAATCCCTTGAAATATAAACCTTTTGTAAAGTCTAAAAATCTAAAATATCTTTGCACCTTAAAGATTTTAATCCCTTTCAATTTTTGTTAAAATTATAATTAATATAAATCTATACTAGTTTATCCTATTTATTATTTGTTATTTAGTATTACATATTCACATTCGCTTAACACATCTATAAAAACTAAACAAACATATATATATATAAAATACAAACAATGATATTATGTTTGTAGAAAGTCCACTGCTACTACTATAAACACCTCGTTGACATAATGATCAACAACATAAAATACAATTTTATAATAGTAAAATTACATATCTCCTCATTTTTTTGGGTAGGACTTCACTTAGCTGGTCAGCATTTTAAATTAATAATAATGAAAGAGTAAATTGGCAAGTCTCATAACCTTTCCAAAGAAATGGGCTGTTGTGCACCTAAACCTAATGTCGTGGTCAAAGAAATGAAAACTAACTAAAGTAATTTTTATTTCATGAATAGCACACAAAAGAAAGAGTCCGGATTCTTTGTCTGTCTTTGTTGGCCATAGGTTTTAGCGTCTGTTGGGCATTCGTTACTTTACCTATATTTCCATTCTCCATTCCATTCTGTGTAAAAACAGAGGCAGATGGTGGAGGAAGAGGAAGAAGTGGAGGTGGAGCAGTTTTGAAGAGAACAGGTATGTTCTTTCATTTCCTAGCCTGTGCAGACAGGCTGACTAATAGATCTGCATTCGTATGGGTTGCTTGGTATTCTAGACATGTAAATTGCAAGTGGTGTTAGAATCAAAACTTGCAATGATTTTTGTGGCCACTTTAATGAGTTGGCTTTCTTTGTTGCCCTACAGAGAAACACTGGGTTTATGGGATCGGGTTTCATTTACTGCTAACATATTTTAAGATTGGTTGGATATTATATATGGGAGTAAACAGATACAAAATCATAACTACCAAGTTGATTTAAGTCAAAGGCTGTAGAGGAATATTGGGTTGTGGTTAGAAAACTAATGTTCGCTTGATATATTAAGCCAAAACTACAGTCTAGTGTGTATATTGATGGTTTAAGTATAGGTCTGCAGATGGGTTCTCTGGGTCCGCATTTCCTGCACCACTGGGAAATCTTACAGTTGTTAGGTATGGCAAATCCAGTAACACCATAGATGATGGTTTGAATTATTTTGTATTGGGCGATAAAGGAATAAATGGATTTATTGAGTTTTTGTTTTCCATGGGCTGCTGAAAATTCTACATATGCTAGATAGGATAACCACCAAATGCCATCTGTATTGTTTTGAACAGAATACAAAGGTTATTCCTGCTAGCGGAGATGGGGTTATTGGGGGGTCGTGACAAGGGGCTTATCATGTGTCTACTCTAAGTTTAGAATCAGGGGGGTTTCCTGTGTTATGATGATGCCTTGTTAAAAGGGAAGTTCATCTGTTCGAGGCCAAATGAAAATAAGATAGTAATACAGCTTTTATATGTTTAGACTTATAAACCTGTCAAAGAATATGTTTTTAGAGAACTTGTGGTCAGGAAGCAGGTCCGTCTTAGTTCCTTTGTAATTAACATGGCATCTTGTTCCAATTGTTTATTTTTTCGAGTATACAATAAACTGGGACTCGACCACCATGGTAGTCACATATATCACACTTCAATATTATAGCCGCAATGTATGGCTATTTTTTAGGTCAATAACTCTGGTTATAAGCATTTTTACTTTCTTGTTGATTTATGCTAAGTTTGTGATTTGGTGTTGGTTAATTTATACTTTTAAATTCATTGCTTGTACAGATGACATAGCGTTTGTTCTTGTTGCTAGTGCTGGATTGTATCCACAGTAGAAGCTATAAGGGCCTCATTTACCCAGCAAGTGCCTACAACCATTGTTTAATTAAGCAGTTTGTGTGGCATTGCTGTTTTTGTTAGTGAAAGGTTCCACGGCCATCTTATGGCCTCAGCTTTTATGTTCCTTTATGGGGATATAAAGTATAGTTGGTTAATAGACATGTTGCTTGATTTTTTCAATCCGCAAGAGTCAGTTTCTTTTATTGAGCCCTTTATCAAAACTCTTTATATCCATTTTTAAACAACAATGCAAACTGCCAAACTAGCCCATACAACTATTAATTGAGGTGTATGAGAATTTTGCTTCAACTCGTGTTTGGACATTTGCTGTTATTTTTCCTACTGTGTTAATTGGGCTGTTTTTTCTAACACAAATTTTCATCTATCATGTGCAAATGCTTATCTGTTTCTTCTGATGTAATTAGAAAAAGCTGACAATTATTTTTATTTGTATTTTCAGCAAACTTATATTGTTCTCTTACTACAACATTTTGTGAGGCCTTATCAAGTAGGAAAAAATGTCGCGAAAAGGGTTGATGGAGCAGGACCTGAGTAAGCTGGATGTTGCCAAGTTGCATCCACTTTCTCCAGAGGTTATTTCTCGTCAGGCTACAATAAACATTGGTAATAATCATCATAACCTTGTCAAAAAATAAATTTTTTATGGTGAAAATATTCTGTCCAGTTTAATTAGTTATGCATTTGGTCAAAGGGAATGGTATTTGTTGTACAAGCTATCCTTTATTCTAGTTCTCCTACCAGATCTCCTTTAAATATGTCTTTTCACAAAACTACTTCTAATGAACTTGTTTATTGTGGAAATATGTCTATGAACTTGCATGTAAGCAGTGGAATCTTTAAAAAATTTGCAGTGGTGTTCCACTTCATCAAGGTTTCTTGAAGGGAAGATTGATTAGGAATAAGGCTTGTGAAATACAGATACTAAAATCTTTAGTACAAGTCATGAATTGAAAATAGTGACTGTGTTCCTCTTTATCAAGGAATTGTAGTCCATGTTACAAAAGTGCAATTGTTGAAAATTTTTGATGGTGTTCCTCTTCTTGAAGGTGTCTTGAAGAGGATATTGATTATGGGCTTAGCTGAATGCATTATGAACTTAAAAAATATTTGATTTGCAGTTGAGCTATTAGTTGCATACAGTGAGTTGAACATTTCAGAGGTGCAACTGTTGAAAATTTTGGTGGTATTCCCTTCTTGAAGGTGTCTTGAAAAAGATATTGATTAGGGGACGAGTCCTATGGATTATTAAATCAAAGAATATTTGATTTTCAGTTGAGTTTTTTGAGATTTTGCAGGCTTAAATTGGCTTATGACAATATTAGTGTAATGCAATGAGTTGAACACTTCATCTCGGTGCCATCACTAAGTAGAATGTTTTCCCCACATTGTTAAAGTTTCTCTCTTTGCATTCGGTACAATACATATGCAATATGAAGGGTAGGGATGAGGGGGTTGGTTCATGTTTCTCATGTATATTTCAAGGGTAGGAACGAGGGGGTCGGTTCATGTTTCTCATGTATATTTCAAGGGTAGTCATGAGGGGGGGTCAGTTCAAGTTTCTCATGTATTTTTCAAGTTGTATTATTTGAGCAGGCTTTTACTCTTTTATCCCATTGGTCAATGTTTATTTTGAGATATGCTTTTATTAACATTGTCTACAAAGCATATTACAAAAAATAACGCGCGATAGATAAGTTGCCACCATGAGATGAAATTTGGGGTAAAATGAAAAAACGTTTATACTTGAAACCGAAAGCCTGCTAGTTGAGGACTCGGAACTACTGCAATACTTCTCCTTAGAAACAACAAAGTCCATGCCAATGAGAAAACTTGTAACACTAGTTGTCTGAATAAACCTTCCCTTTACAAAAACACTGGATGTCATGCAAAGGAACAACATGATCCGTTAAACAAAAAGACATAGCTATGCCAATGTGAAAATTCTAGGCTTTAAACTATTAGTAGCAACAACCACTACTGTAACCAAGCAAATGCCTCTTCTAAATCGTTGTGGAGGTGCATTTGGAGAAAGTTGAAACATACCTGGAATGCCTCAAAACCAAAAAGATCTTTTGCATTGCTGCTTGGACAGAGCAGAAGCTGTGTCACTCAAACAAATTGTTCTTTTACAAGCTAGTACTGTGGTGTTTGCATAAGAACCCATGAATTGGATGCGGAGTAAGAGACAGGGCCGCATAGTATAAATTGTAGCACAACTCGAGCAATAATCTGGCACCACTGAGCACATGTGATCTGCAATAAAACGAATGTGCCATCCCATGCCAAAGCTGTGTGACTATGAAGTGGGTGTCCTGGTGCTTCCCTTAACTGACTCTTATCAACATAACCTGCCGGTGCCATCTCCATCTATCTCTTATCTATGAAACCTGCTGTAACCTTTTGTTTTTCCCTGTAAAAAGAAGTCCATGCTATGTGGTAAAGATGCCTGAACTCATCTCTCTGCCTCCTTAACTACCTCCTTGCTCTTCCTTGCCTCCAACATGATTTTCCCTGTGTTACCGGATCCAGCACCCAAGTGTGTAGGATCCGCCGAGGATCCATCATGGAAATGGATCCCCTGGAGAAGGAAATGGATCCCGTGGAAAATCAAAGAGATCTTGAAATTTTGAAATGTATGCTGAAACTTCTAGTGCTTTTGTCACCAACCAATCCCCCCAAAAATTGATTTTTAATGAAAAAACTTTTAAAACCTTAAACAACTAAAGGATAAAACGATAAACCCCATTCCTGGTCAAGGTCTGATATATCGTTAGTCAAAATTTACTCTCTAACCCTGATCTATCAAGGTATGCTCTCAAGGTTTCTGTTTGATCTATCTCTATGGTCAAGGTCTGCTGTCAAGGTCTGATCTATCTTCAGGATCATGTGCTGCATTGTTGCTCACATCACTCACACTGTTGACCTGTCATATAACCTTCAAGAAAACCGCTTTATTCACTGCTGATATGGAATGTGGATGTGGGTCGCAAAAATACTGTTATGACCTGCTTCACATTCATGCTGAAATGGTCTTCAAAATGATCAATTACCAATCATGGCTATAACTTATCAAATGAGCAGTTATGGTACATTAATGGCTAATAGTAATATGTATGGAAACTCTTTTTTTGCAATAGTTTATATTTATACTCTTGTGTTTCCTGAATAGTTTTGATTCTTCACTTTATTTATTGTAATTTTTTTTTTATAGTTTTTTGTCATTGTCATTTTCCCACCATATCCAGATACTGGCTTTTAAAAAATCTGGTGAATCTGGATCCGTATCTGATCCTGGTAAACTTAGATTTTTCCTGATATGCTGGTGGAATCTTACCAGGGTTTGGGGCAAGATTTGTGTGGGTGAGAGGGAGGAAGGTGCCTCTTCTCAACCCTCCAGTCACTTATCCCAGGCCTCACTCAAAACTATTTCTTTCAAAGACTTTCCATTGGATTAGTGGTTTGATCAAGAAGACTTGAGCAACACTGCATTATTCTCTATAATTTCAACATTTGCTTCAACATCATGGAGTCTTCTGTAATGTGCAAGAATTATTCAAAAGACAAATTAGATGTTCAGAAAAGCATTAGTAGTTGTCTTCAGGTTTGCAAGTAGGAATTTCATGTCTAATGAAACCAAGCATGAGCTTTCAATTCTTACCATTGACTATATCATAGAAACATAGAAGCATGTGCTTTTGACATTCAATAAACATGAAACCCCTTTTGCCCTTAATGCGTGTATTAGTCCAGAGATGAAGTTCCTTTATGTTGTGATCCAAGATTAACAATTTGATAACAAGATGGGAATCCTTTGATAACAGGATGGGAACCCAGTTCTTGAAATTGGGGTGTTTGAATGTTATTATGTTTTTGGAATTTATCAATAGAATTTTTTGAAAATATCTTTCTACAAGTCATAATTTGATTTGGTATAATAACACATTGAAAGTGTGGGCTGTGCAATAGGCATGCCCTTGCCCATCTGGCCTCAAAGTCTTGCTAGGGAGAAAATTAGAATGCTAGCAATTTCCTAACAAATTTGGTTCCTCAATTTGGGATGGATTATGATTCATGACAACTGCTGTAGGAATCCTCCTCAAATGGTACAGGTCGTGGGTAAAGGAGGGTGATAATCCTGCATGACAACAGTTTTCTTGTAACATGCCACCATGGATGTGCAGCACAAAACCCTATTATCTCATGGAGTAAAAGTGTTCTGAAAAGATAAGATAAAAGCTAACATAGAGTATCAAGAGTTCTATTTCTTGCTATAGAGCACATAAACCAAGATGGGCCCTGGGGCCTGGAGATGTACTTCCTGTTTCTTAGTTTGGGATTGTGGATGTTTATCTTTCACAATTTCCAGCTGATGTGAGGCAGTGGTTTACTGGTGTCTGGGGGATGCACCTGAGACATCCCTGTTCTCCATTAATGGGTATTTACTATTAGGGGATATCCTCTGCTCCCCACCACCCCCACCTGCTGTTGAGTAAAACAACAGAAAAATAATGAGAATGAAAATAGAATAAAGAGGGTCAAAGAGGTCTATAAAGTATAAACGCCACAAAAGTGTCAGTACTAACAAAAGTAAAATACTAAAAAGCAACGATGAATGATTCCTTGCTCATTTTCTTGACTTGGGCATTCCCATCTCAACAATTTGCAGGTTCAGCAATAAACAATGATAGTTTTTCTAACTATGGTCTTTTTAAGTTTTTCCTAAGGAGTAGTGTGCAAAGGTCAAACAGAAAGCATTTGAGGAGTTTGTTAAGGAGTTCCAAGAGTGTGTTCTTAAAATTTGATTTTGCTTTCCCAACAAAAGGCTTTCTCAATGGTGGATATTTCTTATTTAGTAATTTACCTTTTAGATTTTTGTTTTTTTTTCTCTTAGCAGTGGATTTTCTCAACAGTGTTCCTAAGTTTTCATGTTTAAATTTTTTCATTTCCATGTCTTAATCATGTCAAGTAGTAACACTGACACTCGGTAGAAATTATGTGAGAGGTATAGGGGTCCCAAGTGCTTAGAGGAAACAAGAAAGTTGTTTGCCAATTGTGTGGTTTGCATTGGAGTGGTGGTTACAAAAGAGTTTCTGGGCATTTTAATACATCAATGCAAAGGAGTGTGGCCTTATTGGTTCAGAAGAAGAAAAGCTGAAGACAGTGATAGACAACAAGGGACCAAAGGCTTATCCTTTCCCATTCATGCACCATGCGAATCAACAACTGAAGGATGAGGCTACAATGTAGCCCCAGATATTATTGAAGTTGAAGCCAATGTTATTTATACTACAGGGTTGAGTCTACAATGCCTTCATTAGATGTCACAGACTTTTCTCATATGGACATTTGATGGTCTCCAATGTTGATGCAATAATATGTTTGATATTGAAGGTATGAAATGCATTGAACTTGCTATAGCAAGCTTTTCCTTGCATGGAAAATCCCATTTAATGTCGGTTATTCCAAATATTTTGAGCAAATGGTTCCTACAGTTAATGATTGTCTTGCAAGGCTAACTATGAGAATTTAGAAGCATTGTACATTCTTGGTTGACAAGGAGAAAACCTTCTTTGAAAGGAATATGGCATCTGAATGTTCGGAGTAAGATAAAATACCACTTTCTTGAAGTAATCAGTTATCTGAGGCCATTGATGAGGTGGGGCCATCTGCTGTCATGCAGGTTATCAGAAATGCAGTTTCTGTTTGTAAAGTGGCAGGGATGCTGGAGCAAAACTATTACTGACATATATTTAGATGCCATACTGTGTGCATGCATTGAATATTGCTATTGATGTTGGCAAAATAGATGGATTGCCAAGTTTATTGAATATGGACAAAATTTAGATTTTTGTAACTTTATATGCAATCAGCTACCATCACCAATCATAAGCTATTTGTTGAAAGTTTGCAATGGTGGAGTTGCAAGTACTTTACTTCATTATTTGTCAACAACCATATGAGATGAAAGGGGCTTTATGTCACTTTTGTTAGCTGGAAACATGTGGGCATCATTGAAGCAATCTTTATCAGAATTGAAAGTTTGCAGGCATGGAGTTGCAAATATTTACTTCATTATTTGTCAACAACTATGGAGGATCAAAGGGGCTTTTTGTGCCACTATTGTCAGCTAGAAACATGTGGGCATCATGAAGGCAATCTTTATCAGACATTACAATTTTGGTGAGGTGTAATATTCTTGATTAAGGATGATGCTAAACTCGTGATTGATTCATTGAATCAATATATTATATGGTTTATTATACACATATAGGGGCCATATTTTGGAGCTAAGAAACTGGACACGTCCATTTAGGGTCACGTGTTCCGTGTCCGCGTGTTGGACACAGACACGTTGACAGATCGTGTTCGACACGACTGTCAATCGTGTCCCATGTTTGGACACGCAATCGTGTCCCATGTTTGGACACGCATGTCCGGGCACTGTCCAATTGTGTCTTGAAAACAAGACACGAAAATGATGGTCGGGCCCATTAAAAACCGATTTTTCTCACTTTTTTTTTCATTTGCAAATTGTGGGAGAGCTCTAAGAGTGTTTATTTTGCAGGTGAAGAGGATTTGAAGGCTTTGGAAGGGTGCTAAAGGCTTTGGAAGGGTTTTTTTGCAAGTGAAGGTGGATTTGGTTGGGTGGATTGCAAGCTCAACCATCAAGTAAGAAGAACAATGTCTCATTCAACTAGGGGAGGAGCTAAAGGGCAAAGGAAAGGGAGAAATGCCCCATCTATTGTCTCTCCTTCTATTCCTCCAAACACAAGCTCTTCTACTCCTCTTGCTAGTGCTCCATCTGTTGCTAGTGGAGCTCATGCTCCATTGAACCCTGTTTTAGCAAGAGAACAAAAGCCCAAGAGAAGAAATACCCTTTGTGAAGGTATGCGACTAGGAAAGAAGGGCCTGGGGCAAAGCTAGGTGGCGGAGGCAATGTGTCTTGGACTCGCAATTTTTGTAAGAATGACTTCAAGAGCACATATTACCGAGTTAAGAGCCATTTGTTGGGCCTTCCTAATTGTGGAATTTCTTCATGTAAAGGTGTGAGTGTTATCCAAAGGAAAGAAATGGGAAAGGAGGATCAAGAAGGCTTAGAGAATGTAGCAACAACAAGCAAGAAAAAGGACGAGAATCCTCTTCCATTCTTAAGGCAACCCTCTACAATTCGGCCTCCATTTCCACCTAGCAGAGGTTATACACATCTAGCAAAAAAGAGGCTAAGCGGTCCAATGGACAAGATTTCCCAACAAGAGGCACGATTGTTAACTTGTTAGTGTTGTAGAGTCATTTATGCTTGTGTTTTTTGGACACCTTGCATTGTCCATTCCTTGAACTTAGCACTCGAATTCATTTCTTCAGATGTGTCATGGATTGGCAGCATTATTGAGGATGCACGCCATAACCGTAACTTTGTACAAAACCATACAAATGCCCTCACCATCTACAAAGAGTACACACATCTTTCATTGCTGAAGATTGTAGATACTCGGTTTGCTTCCTCATTCATCATGCTCAAGAGGTTGAGGGAGGTCAAAACCGCTCTTGGGTCCATGGTGATTTCAGAGTATTGGTCTTTCTGGAGAAAGACATATCAAAGTGCTTCAAAAAAGGTGAAGGACACAGTATTGGATGATGTTTGGTGGGAGAGGGTGGATCTTACCATTAAGATCATGGAGCCACTCATTTCTTTGTTGCGCTTTGCGGACACAGCCCAACCCATCCTAGCGGATGTTTATGAAGGGTGGGATTCCATGATTGAGTCTGTGAGGACCATTGTTATGGAGAATGAGTGTCTCGAGTATGAGACATCAACAAAGAACTTATGGTCCACCATTTAGGATATTCTTATCACCAGGTGGGATAAGAATTGTACACATTTGCATTGCTTAGCCCACTCCTTGAACCCCAAGTTCTACAGTCAGGAATGGCTCACTGGTGGGACCTCACATAGAGTCCCTCATCACATGGATGGAGAGATTTCATAGGGGAGGAAGATAGCATTTAGGCGGCTATTTCAGGATAGAGACTTACTTGATGAGGTGGAGGTGGGCTTTGTAGAGTTTTCTTGTGCTACTGGGAGATTTGGAGGCTATGATGTGGTTGGAGACAGGGGAGTTAAGAAGCCCTATAATTGGTGGGCAACTCATGGGGCAACATGCCCTATTCTACAGAAGCTAGCCTTGAGGATCATCTCTCAAGTTACATCATCCTCTAGTTGTGAGAGGAATTGGAGCACATATGGCAACTTGTATAGTTTTAAGAAGAGGAGGCTTGAGCAATCCAGAGCAGAGATGATGGTGTATGTGCACACCAACCTTCGTCTTATTTACAGGAAGAGGGAGGAGTGGGTGAAGGGAAAGACAAAGATGTGGGATGTCTTTCCTGATGATATGGGTTTGGACAATAGTACTGAGTTAGCATTAGCCAACTTGGATCTTAATGATCTAGTGCTAGAGCCTGTGACATTTGATGATAGTGATCCTTTGGAGGGGTCATCCTCCACACCAACAGATATTGATCCTATCATGGTTGAGGAGGAGGAGGAGAGCAGTGATGAGTTTGTTGATTCAGGCATGGAGGAGGATGAGGACTATTGATAGATGAGACTCTTCATTCTTCTATTTTGATCTACACCTTTTTGTATTTACTATTGCCAGTGGCATTTCGACATCTATGTAATACATTATATGATTATATTGTATACATTTTGATTTTCATGACTTAATGAGAAATATGGTTTTGACTCATGAGTATTGACATCTTGATCTATGACTATGATATCTACGTGTCTCANATATATAATTATATATATATATATATATATATATAATTATATATATATATATATATAAAGTGTCCTACGTGTCATGATTTTGGGGGTCAGTGTGTCCGTGTCGGACACTCGAATCCCCGTGTCCTTCGTGTCCCGTGTCCTCGTGTCAGGTGACTTAGTAAATTTGGAGAGATATATGAAAACATTGTTTGCATCTCTGAGAGGATTAAATCCATCACAAATAATACTAATAGAGATTCTAAATTACTTCCACAATTCAAACAATATATGCCTTGTCAGTGGAACAAATTGAATACACCTCTTCAAATGACCTCTTAAGCCTTGAATCCAAAATTGTTTGATATTGAAGAAATAAGGAAGATGGCTTCTTCTCATGACTAGGAGGTGATTGCAATGAAGAAGACTTTATGGTAAAGGAGAGGAGGCATCCATTAATTAGAGTCATTTTGCCCAATTTTCACGTGAGAAAGGTAAGTTTGACATAGTTGGGGTATTTTATGATAGGCATGTTGGAAGGGATCTAAAGAACTGGCGGATTCTTCGTGGTTATTGGTTGGCATCTCCTAGAGCTACAAACTTTGCCTGTGCATTTACACTCACAAGTAGCAAGTATGTCAACTGGTAAGTGGAATTGGAACACTTATGGTATATTCATATAGGGAATAGAAGCCAATTGGGATCAAAGATGGCATAAACCTGTTTAACATCCACAATACCCTTATACTTTTTTTTCATAAAGACCCAGGGTACATGGGAATGTCTTAAGAAATTGGACTAATTTACAGATGGCCTTGTTGAGTTTTGTACAATTACGATCTAAGTCACTTGACACGAGGACATGGGACTTGGGGATTCGAGTGTCCGACAAGGACACGATGACCCCCGGAATCAAGACACGTAGGACACGTTATATATATACATATTTTAAAAATTATATATATTAAAAATATAGACATATAGATCCATATTTTTAAAATATTCAATAAAAATCAAAATCAATGCACATTTAACATTAGTAATCACACATTTAAATCCTTCAAATCTTCTTCACCTGCACAACAAACACACTTTAGAGCTCTCTCCACACTTGCAAATGATAACAAGAAAGTGAAAATTTTGATATAAAGCAATTTTGGGTGTTTTTTCAGTGGAAAACGCGTCTTGGAATCAGGACACATTGGTGACAGTGTGGGACACGCATGTCCTAATTAGGGACACGTTGAAAAGTCATGTCCGACACGCTCTGTCAGCGTGTCCGTGTCGGACACGCAGGCCCTTTTGGACGTGTCCGCTTTCATAGATTACAATTGTTGAGTTTCCTACAATTACAAATTTACAAAACCTGCAGATTACATAGAACTTGAGAGCATCTTAAATGCAGGTCTAGAGGGTGCAAAAGATACTAGCATTGGCATTGATCGGTCTATTCTTGTTTTGTGAATGCTTTGGATTTTGAAGTTTTGAATCATTTTGTAGCATTTTGATGCTATAACATGATATAATATATATTTTTTAATTATATTTGTCGCAACTCATAATATTGGGACCCTCAATCTTGTTACATGATGAAATAAATCATTATCTGATGAATAATGTCAATCATATGATATTTTATGTTTTAAGTTCAACTGTTTTATATAGCTTCATTTATAGATTTTTTACTTTTTACACACTCCAGAGTCCATATTTATACTCGAACTCACATGTGATGCACTGTAGCACCCCAATGAACCTGGATATCTAAAATGTGACCCTCATATTTGCATTGACACCTGCTATCCCTAGCAGCATTGTCTCGACCCCCTTTCTGTCCATGTCTTGCTTTCCTTGTGGGATTGCTGGCAGCAACACATGGATTATTGCATAGGCAAGTACTAGATATCAGTGTTTTAAAAATCAGCTGTGTTCGAGTCCGAGTTGGACGAGTTGACCCCTGGCTGAGCTGACTCGCCTTGCAACTCGGCTCGGGTGGCCGATTTGATACTGAGTCGACCGAGTTGGGGTCTGAGTCGACCAAGTTAGGGTCCGAGTAGACCGAGTCGGCCGAGTAGACTGAGTTGCAACTTGAGTCAGCTGAGTCAACTGTGGCAGACACCCACACGCATGTGGACTCCAAAAAAACATGGTTATTTTTTATTTTTAAGATTTTTTTTATTCTAACCCTATCCTAAGGCCATAAGATGACCCCCTGCCCCTCTATTTGCCTCACACTTGGCATTATTGTTGTTTGGATTCGTGGAGGCTTGGACGAACGTTCAGCAGTGAAGAACAGTCAAGATTGGAGGAGTTGGACTGTTGGAGACCGGTTTTCTGTTACCTAGATGTATGTTAGCTGCCAACTAGTCACTGTTTCTTTTTTTCCTCATTAAATTGACAAATATCAGTACTGTTTTCTATTGTTTGCTGCCAAAATAATAAGATTTTTTTAATTTTTTCTTTGCATGTTTAGATTTGCTTTGCACTTAGTTTCTAGATTGGCCCAAAAAGGAAAAGACCAGGCATGGATCCAATGTGATGTCATTTAAGGGAAATTGTATTGCAAGTATTGCAAGAAATGGGTTAGAGGAGGGGGGCATTAATAGACTCAAACGACAGTTGGTTGCTGTTAGAGGAAATATTGCCTCGTGGGAAGCTGATTTTGAGTTGATTGGAGAGATTAGGTTGGACTTGCAACATTAGTTTGATAAATTTGAAGAGGAGAAGGCTAAACAAAAAGAGATGTATGATCATTGACATATGATGTAGTGGCATCATAGCATGTTGTGTTTTGGACTCTATAGGCCATTTAGGCCTCATTGATTATGTTTTTGTTCTAGATATGTATTGCACTGTACACTCGGTGCCATTTTTGATATATTCACCCTTATATGGTATATACATGAGTTGACATTGGATATTTTGTCTCTAATGCTTTGCAAGCATGGATTAAAATCTTTAAGATATTGTTTTTCTTTAAATCTTAATATTTTATTTATTTTTTAAGTAATCCGAGCCATTAAATTCAGATTGGCCAAGTCATTACCGATTCATTACCGGGTCCAAGTCCGAGTCTGAGTTTTAAAACATTGCTAGGTGTTCATGCTTCACAGACCAGAAGAGTAAGCTCATAGCTCACCAGCCGAGCAAGTTCATGCCCTCCTCAAGCTCTGTCAGGGAACCCTGCCTCAACCCTAGGACCGACATACACACAAAGGTCCTGTGCATGCAATCAACTAAACAAATGTTGCTGCCACGTGAACTAGAAAAGTAAACAAAAAACCAAATTGGCTTGTAAACTCCATACTGTTGTCAATACTGAATTTCCCTCTCCATGACCTGCAAAATGGCTCCACAGGACCTTGCGAATGAAGTCTGGAATGCACACAAGCAAGCGGCAATAGAAAATTAAAAACACAATAAATTCCATGCTATTATTAATAGCCTCCTTACCTTCATTGTGTTCAGCTAGTCTCTCTTCCAGCGAATCCCTAATACGCTGTAATAAGCATTCCCTTCCTTGCATTCCACCTTCCAACCCCCAGCCAGAAGAAACCACTGGGAAGCTGCTTCCTTCCCCAAGGATTTGGGATAGGAAGATGCCTGAAAGAAGCAAGGTGAGTGCCCACCCTCTTATAGAAGAGATTTCTCCTGCATCAATCAAACTATTAATTTCAGATTTGAAATATTATTTATTTACTACTTTTCTCTTCCCTAAAATTGGTCCAGGAGGTTATATGATCAGTATACCTGTGTTGTTTTTGTCTTGTGTTTTCTTCCATTTTTGTCATAGAGAAATGCAAATCTCAAAATGAGGTTCTCACTGAGAAGTATGATGACCTTTGTTTAGGTACAATTGGGCATGTGGCACATGGTAAATCGACAGTGGTTAAAGCAATATCCGGGGTCCAGGTAAACTTTTGTTCTGTGCTTTTCAATTTCAGAATCATTCAAAGGCTTGTATGGAATGCACTGAGTTATGTTTTGTTAACCAATTTGAAGCGGATTTATCTTTTATATTTGATGGGATATCTTTCCATCTGGCTGATTTTAGCTTTTTATCAATAATGGTGAAGCCACTTTTTCTCAGCTTTCCTTCATTTGGTCAAATCTAACTTTCAAATTTACATCTTTCTATGTTGTATCGAGAGGATGTTCTTGCCGAAGATAATGTCTTCTTTCAGCTTCTTTATCTTACCTGCTTGAAAATGTAATAGCATTTTTGATACCTATCTGATTTTATTTACTGATGTCTAATGTTGCTTTTTGTGTTGGGATGTGGTCCACTAGGTTTCAAATTTGTCTGTACATGTCTAAGTGCACCGTAACATGAAATACATATGCACTTGTCCCAGATACTTAAAGAATCTGTTGAATTGCTATTTGTCTAGTTTCTAGTAATTTTTTGTGCATTCTATAAAAATAAGATATAGTTAATGCCCACCTTTGTGCCAAGACTATAAAGATTCCTCATGAAAGTTCGTTTTTATGGTTTTTAGTGCTGATGCCCACCTTTGTGCCAAGACTTTAAAGATTCCTCATAAAAGTTTGTTTTTATGGTTTTTAGTGCTGATGAATGACTTCATGTCATAATTCTACAGTAAACCTTGATAATGGTGTAGCATTGGATGATTATATTCTACATATATCAGTAGCCACTCCTTTGATTGGTGCAGTTAAGATCTTGTACTTGTTGAATATTCATTTTGTGCTTTGTTAAGCAGCAGTAATATATACACGCATTTCAATATGATTGTGCTTCTAAGTTTTTACATTCTACCCGTTTTTTCTAACACTTCTGGTTTGGGTTTTAACTTTAACGATTCCGTAGTAGGTAGAATGTTATATACTAATATGTTAATACGGATCAATTTGTGCACATAGTGGATATTAAATTTCTTCTTTTACTTAATTACACAATACATTGCCTACAACTACAAGCAGCCAAAGGGTCAGTTGATTATAAGATTTCTCTACTAGTTGTATGCTTTATTCATAATTTTTGCTCTGGCATTTGTGGAAAAGTAGTGAGTGGTTACTCTCTACTGGTATTAGAGGACAACTGCTGTAAGTATATTTATATCCTTGATGTATTCACGAGTTTTGCTTTAATTGGCACCTCAATTTATATGCTGTATTGGACAACTGTTTGATTATTTACAAGTGTGGTGACTTGTTGAGATAGTTGACAATGAAGAGCAGTCATTATTCTGGATTAATTATGTATTTTGCTATAAAGTTTGTTTGGCAGAAGATGTGAACTGTGTTTATTCTTATTGCAGAAGCATAATCACATTTTATTTCTGTGCTCTTCTGTTATTGTAAATCTATCTTCTTTGATTCACTAAATTGATGCTTGATAGTGTAAAAGAACAGTATACATGATATTCTTCTTAGCTTATTTTGTATGTACTGAGCTTTTGTTTGAGTATATTTTACATCTGGAGAGCCTTGGTTGATTTTTATGCTTTCTTGGTTTTATATGCAGACAGTTCGTTTCAAGAATGAACTGGAGCGGAACATCACTATTAAACTGGGATACGCTAATGCAAAAATATATAAATGTGAAGATGAGCGCTGTCCTCGACCAATGTGTTACAAGTAAGGCAATTTCCTCTTCTGTTTTTGTTCAAAGTATTTTAATAGTTTTCATGCATTTTGCAATCTAATAATATATTTCACATTGGTTGCACCTTCTACTGCCTTAACATTCTCTTTTGTTTGATTGCACTCAACAATGTTTCTTCTTATTAAATATATTCTTTCAATTTGATCTCTCTATTTTTTCCCTTTTCTCACAATATGGCCTATTGTTTTCCTGGTCCTTTTTATTCGATGTTGTTTTCGATAATATTTTCATTTTCCCACTATGCTAAATCCAAAAAGTTCTGCTTTTTTTGAAATATCCATATGGTAGTATGAAGCTGAAATTAGAAATAAAAAATTGTATGGTTAGATGGTATGAAACTGAAATCAGAACATTTGTGTGGAAGTATCGTGCCAAGCTGAAACAAAGGATTGTATGAAGACAATATTCACTTGAAAATACATCTTTAGTCTATGACCTTAAAAATGTGAGGCTCTAGAGTTATTGAACACAGCACTCCCATTCTTTGTTCGAGTGAGGATTATGGATAGTCTCCTAGGACCAAAGCTAGTGTCAGATCCTCATGCACCTGTACAGAAGATAACTTGGACTATGTTCTTCAGAAATCAACGCAGTATGTCTATTCAGAATTTGCAGGAGTTATATGAACTAATTACTTTTTGCCCAATTTTCCGATTCTGGAAATTGCTGAGATGCTGCACACAGAACCTGGTTTTTTGTCGTAGGCAAGGATAGTGCATCTTGCCCCACATAGTTTCTTTTATTAGTCTTGCAGAAGGTTGATGTTACATAAGCTGATTTTCAAGAGAATCTAACTAGGATTCCTACTATACTGGGAAATGTTCATTTGATTTGTTTGAGAAATGCTCATTTGATTGCTTTGCAAGTCTCAGTGAGTAGCAATTTTATTCTTGATGCCTTATTGTCTCATCCCGAGTTTGATACACAGTAGCTTGGGTATTGCTGTGGTTGAGCTTGGCTTCATTTCCTAATCAGCTTAGAATCAGAATATAAAAAACTCGTAGTATCTCATTGATATTGTCTTGGTAAAAGGAAGTGGTGAACTTGAACGTGTTCCCTATTTTATAGTATGATTTTTTTGCTAATTTTGGGCATTGTAAGGTATATCAAGCTGCTTCTTTATCTGAACTGACATTGGTAATTGTACTTTGCAGGGCATATGGAAGTGGGAAGGAAGACAGTCCTATGTGCGATGTTCCTGGATTTGAGAACACTCGCATGAAGCTTTTAAGACATGTGTCATTTGTTGATTGTCCGGTGAGTGTCTTCCATTGATTGTCTCGTGGAGAGTTGGTGGAGAAACTTTAATTTTTTTGTAATTCATTTTTAAGAAATCCAAACATGGTATATTTGGAGTTTTCTAGCAATGGATGTACAATGGTCATAAATGAACAGCTTTGCTCTTTTTCAGTGTGCAAGGACATAGATTAATTCATGATTTGGAGAATATTTTAAAGCAAAATGTGTTACCATTTACTTGAATTGGAGTCAATTGTATATGTTTGCATACATCTTTTATTGTCTGAAACTCTCCCATTTTGGAGTTTCTATATATTTCATACTAGATTATCAATCTTGTACTTAATGCACACTCTTTTCTCGATAACTGTCTGACAGGGTCATGATATTCTCATGGCTACTATGCTCAATGGTGCGGCTATCATGGATGGGGCGCTTCTTTTGATTGCTGGCAATGAGAGCTGTCCTCAACCTCAAACTTCAGAGCATCTTGCTGCTGTGGAAATTATGCGTCTTAAACATATAATTATTTTACAAAACAAAATTGATCTTATCCAAGAGAGTGTAGCTATCAACCAGCATGAGGCAATTCAGAAGTTTATCCAGGTCGGTCAAGCTCTGTTAGTATGATGAACTACATTTATACTATATATGTTGTAGCGATTTTTCTTTCCATAGAAAACAAACATTTAAAAAAATGGGAACCTGCCTTTTTTTATTTGACGGTAAACCCAGAGGTAAGCCTGGCCCCACTCTTACATACGTAAAGTGAAGAATGGGGTTGCTGGTCCCATGCCAGCACAATTACAGTGAACTGCCTGAAGGTTTACATCAACAATATCAGTAGCCACATCCGGCAAACCCCATGCAGGGAAGGAGCATGCCCCCTAGGATTTGTACCTTGGTCATTTCCACAGCAACATCTCTAAGTTGCCGCTAGGCCACAACTAAATGGACATATAAACAAAAAAATGTTACTGTTGTTTATCATATTTTTTGATTCTAATTTATTGGAAATTTTCCTTGATTGTAGGGTACCATCGCAGATGGAGCACCTGTTGTACCGATATCTGCACAACTGAAATACAACATTGATGTTGTCTGCGAGTACATAACAAACAAGATTCCCATTCCAGAGCGTAATTTTGTTGATCCACCCAATATGATTGTAATCAGATCTTTTGATGTAAATAAGCCCGGTGCAGAAGTTGATGAAATAAAAGGAGGTGTTGCGGGTGGAAGTATACTGAAGGTATGCTTTTTTTCATATGATACCCAATTATAATGTTTATGTTGGTCAATGTTTCATGTCTGGTGTACTATGCCTCAGCTTCTCCCTGCTGTAAGACATAAAGAGCTGCTGTAATTCTCTCTACTGATATCTGTGTCTATCATTTTGCAGGGTGTGTTGAAGGTGAATCAAAAAATTGAAGTTCGTCCTGGCATTGTTGTTAAAGATGAGAGTGGCAACATCAAGTGTACGCCTATCTTTTCAAGAATAATATCGCTTTATGCTGAGCAAAATGAGTTGCAGTTTGCTGTTCCTGGAGGCCTTATTGGTGTGGGTACCACAATAGATCCCACACTGACGCGGGCTGACAGGCTTGTGGGGCAAGTCCTTGGAGAAGTTGGAGAGCTTCCAGATGTGTTTGTTGAACTCGAGGTATTTTTTGAACAGTAAACAGGCTTGATGGATAGTGTTCATGTGAATACATTATTTCTTGTGCTTTTCTTTGTATTTTTACATCTTATCATAAGGTGCTTAAAAACTAGATATGAGAATCTAAATTGTGGATAATGAGTATACTTAGCTTTCTTGTAACTATATTTGTTCATGTCTGATCTGTCCACTTATTTATCTTACTAGGCCTGTCATCTCTTTTGTTGTCTATCAACTGTAAACTTGTTCATGGAACTAGAGTAAAGCTTCGTCGTTATAAAAATATACTGAGTTTAACTTTGTAATCAATACTCTTTATGTTATGGTCTATCATAACATTTCAACAAGTTTCTTGAGATTTTGGGGTGTATCAGCTTGCCTGAATATGTTGGATATTTTCATTTTGCTTGTGTTTTTGAACACTTGAGGTCTTCTGCTTCTGGGCTTTGTATACAAGCCATTGGGTTTGGCTATTCCATCTTCAGAAGGTCTATCTGTTTCATCATTAGATGATCTTTTTTGCAGAGATATTGTTTGATAACTTTTTTCTGTTGTGATCTCTCTCCCTTTCTAAGTACATTATCTTAGTCAATATATGATTGCAAGCTTCAAATATTAGTCTCATTTTGGCTTACCATCAATCTTCCAAACTCGAGGTGCTCTTTTAAGCCTGTTGAAGTTTACATTTCCAAAATGACATGAATAGATAGTGTAGAGCACTGATCTTGTACGATGTTTTTTACAGGTTAATTTTTTCCTCCTCCGCCGCCTCCTGGGAGTCAGAACAAAGGGTACAGAAAAACAGGGGAAAGTTTCAAAGCTGGCCAAGGGAGAAGTTTTGATGCTTAATATTGGTTCAATGTCAACAGGAGCTCGGGTGCTTGCTGTGAAGAATGACCTTGCCAAGCTCCAACTTACTTCTCCAGTGTGCACAAGTAAAGGTGAAAAGATGGCACTTAGCAGGCGAGTAGAAAAGCATTGGCGATTGATAGGATGGGGTCAGATTCAAGCTGGAGCAATGCTGGACATACCCCCAGCATCTGAATAAGATAGTGCATAGACAAAACCCAATTAGATTTGAGAAAAAAAAGGGTACTTGAGGAAAGGAAGAATGTGGATAGGGAGAGAGTTTCTAGGAACAATTTTTGTTAGGTGGAGAAGAAAACCTATCGAGGTTTGTGTTTGAAATTGAACACCTAGCTCATATATTTATTCTCATCTTCTTGATTTTTTCATTATGTTTAGCATTTGTTTTAGAATGAGCTCATTATAGAATCCATATTCTCAGGCTATTGAATTTCACCACAGCTATTGCTCATGTTGTACTAGAGTCCAGAACCCATTGACCAGTGAGCATTGTTTACGAATCAGTTGTAATTGTGCTTGTTGTTAAATATGAGTTCATGAATTGATTGTTTATTAGGTTACCAATTTATGTTACCTATATTGCACATGACATATTTTTATGGATGAAATTTTGTCTGCTACAATTTCTCAATTCTTCAAAAGGACTTGTGTGCAATGCAGATAAGCTCATATGCACTCTTGTGGATATAACTCATATGCGGTCTTTTGTGTGGGGATGAATATTTGACGTATGCCTTGAGCATTTTGAGTATAGTTAAGGCTCATTAGTGAAGCTTGGAAGGTCATGTAGATTATACTTTTCTTTGAATATGACTCGTTTTTATACTCTTGAGCTAGGGCTTGTAAGGTCATGTTGGTTATAATTTGCTTTGAATATTAGTAGTTTTTATACTCGGAGCAAAGGCATAGTTGTTCTAGAGAGCCATTTATATTGGTTGCTAATTGTTTTCAATTTTGATGCTCTTGCTTGTAAGATCATGTTAGTTATAATTTGCTTTGAATATTATTAGTTTTTATACTCAGAGCAAAGGCATAGTTGTTATAGAGATCCATTTATATTGGTTGCTAATTGTTTTCTATTTTGATGCAAGAGCATGAGTTAAGGATATTTCGTTTTAGGGGTGAAATATGTGTCTCTGCTATGCAGAAAATGTACAAGGCTTGAAAATATTGCTAAATTTAAGATGTGAATGACTTGTTTGTAGGTGCTTGGTAAGGGGATGACGTTCCTATATTTTATAGGACATTTGATATCATAGCAAAAAATGATAATTGTTCATAGGGATATGGTCCAGTAGAAGGTAAATGTCTTCGGCCTTTTTTCTAATCCAATGATTACTCACATAGAATAAGAGTTGATGAATGAAAATAAATATCATGACACTATCTTTTAATAATTGGAGATGGAAAAGCTAATAGCATTCATGGCCTCCACCATGATTAGAGTTGAAGGGCCTATCAAATCTTTAAATTAAGGGTAATCTCTACCATGATTAGAGTTGAAGGGTCTACCAAATCTTTTTAATTAAGGGTAATCTCTACCATGGTTAAGTTGAAGGGTCAATAATTTTTTTTTTAATCAAGGGTAATTCCTTTTTTATTTGGAAAATGTCTCTTGGAAACTTTCATGCACTTCCCTCATTTTGAGGATGGTATCTAGTGTAAACTGGGCTGTGTAGACTATTGTATGTTGACTTGATAGGGGCATTAAGTGAGACACACATACATAGAGGTAGTCAGCTTGGGGACTTTGACCCAATTAAGGATAATATTTTATATAGCTTTTCAAGCATTTATAGAATGGGGGTATGTATAATATGTAGCAAGATAAAAATGAGAACAAATTTTGAAAATGCTCATGTTAAATCATGATTTCAAAACATGATCAAATCAATCTAATTATTTTAAGAACAAACATTTAAGAGGAATATGGAAGGGAAGTCCTGTATTGTGGTGTTACAATTTGAGATATTAATGACTAGATTAACATGGTACTATGTTTATAGATACAAAATTATATTAAAGGATGTTAGAAAGGCTTACATATGTAATATCAAAATGTTAAAATATATGTAATACTTATATATATATGTTTCTAGAAAGGCTTACATATGTAATATCAAAATGTTAAAATATATGTAATACTTATATATATATGTTTCTAGAAAGGCTTACATATGTAATACTTATATATATATATATATATATATGTTTCTAGTTGTTGTTACATGGTATTAGAGCAGATGAAAAACTTGCCATAGTTTTTGTTTCAGGTAGAGGGAGATCAGTTGTGAGGTTTGACTCAGTGTTACATTGAGAGTATTGTTAGATAACCTTGATTTAGTAAATGAGTGATTGAGTTAATCTTGGTTTAGGTGTAATATTTGGTATGGTATTGCTTCAAGGTATTGCATGTAATAAACTCTGCAGGAAGGCTTGGCATACTGTGGCCCCTATGTGAGGGGGTGAGCTCACTTGACCGATATCACTCCTCACTTTGACCGATGTAATAAAGTCTCTAGGAAGGCTTGGCATACTGTGGCCCCTATGTGATGGGGTGAGCTCACTTGACCGATAGCACCCCCTCACTTGACCGATATGTGTGTGAGGGCTGAGCTCACTTGACCGAGTTTGGTTGGTTTTGACCAAAAGTAATGAAGATCTTGTTAATGCTGGATTTTCTCCCCAAGGTAAGTTATCTCCATGTTGCTATGATTATTCGCATTCTTATTGTTCTCTCAGACCTGTTTAAATTCTAACCGCTGGTATCTCAGAGCCACGGGAGCTGGCTAGAGTTGTAAAGCTGGAGAATGTTGCTAAGATGAGCAGGTCTGTAGGGCGTGAGGCCGCATAAGGAGATCCGTGGAGCTGTATGAAGAGATGCAGGAGCGAGGTAGGAAGCCACATAGGATAAGATTGCTGGTAGAGGTTGTGATGGGCGGATCTGGCAAAGCGAGGGCATTTTGGGAGCTGAAGGAGCCATCGTTGCTACAGGGTACTCCCTCTCACGGGCATCCAACTCTAAGGGAATGATAACAATATGCGGTGAAGGGGGTTGGTGATCCGTGAGCCAAGGGAGACGAGGAAGCAGGTTCTATCCAAGGAGACAAAGGCTGCAGAGATCGGATTCTGGAGGTTGCATTCTAGAAAAACACCGCAAGGGAAGAGCTGCCGCGCCTGGGAAGGCTGCAGAGGAAGACCCGCATTTCCTTGAACGCCGCGGAGGAGCATTGTGAGGGAAGATCGCTCTAGTCATATAGGAGAGCGCGCAACTTGTGCGGAGGAGTACCAGTCCATGTGAAAGTGAGGAAGCCGTTGATGCACCAGAACAGGCTGCAGTGAAGGCCGTGATCTGCAGTACTGCGTGGAGAAGTTGCACTGTTTACTACTATCGCCGTGGGGCCTCACTCAATATGAAGGAGGATGACATGGTTCTGTAGATGAGGATATCTGCCGAATCGCGTGAAGGCCGTAGAGGTTGCCGCGCTGTTGGGCATGAGCGGTTGCGGGATCGAGTCTCGGTAGGAAGAAGAAAGAACGATGGAGGTCTGTATTGGCCTTGACTGTCTGAAATATCAAGAGGATGTTGTAGCCATGGATCTAGGAGCCGGGTTGGAGGATCAGTTCTGGTGGAAGGCGTCAGAACCCTGAAAACTCGTTGTACCTCTGCTCGTGGTATTAAAAATTTCTGGAATGGAATGACTCTTGCCGTGCGTATACATGCGTGGAAGGCGAAAATTATCCAGACTGCTGTCCCAACGCTGCAGGCTGGATATTGATCATCTCAGTGGAAGCGTGAGGATATTGATCAATGATCATCTCAGTGGAAGCGTGAAGCCGGGCAAGTGGGCGTATTAAGGGAAGGTAGATTCAATTGACTCCAGCAACAGCATTAAATGAGGTGAGGTGCAGTAGACTGAATCGCAGCAGCATTAAATAAATTGCAGTAGGTTGGATTGCAGCAACATTAAATGAATGAATAAATTACAGTAGTCATGAAACTTGGAAGAGTGAAGCTGCAGCATTAAATGAGGTGAGGTGCAGTAGACTGAATCGCAGCAGCACTAAATAAATTGCAGTAGGTTGGATTGCAGCAACATTAAATGAATAAATTACAGTAGTCATGAAACTTGGAAGAGTGAAGCTGCAGCATTAAATGAGGTGAGGTGCAGTAGACTGAATCGCAGCAGCACTAAATAAATTGCAGTAGGTTGGATTGCAGCAACATTAAATGAATAAATTACAGTAGTCATGAAACTTGGAAGAGTGAAGCCAGAAGTGATGTAGTATAGGCATGGAATGAATTACAGTAGGCATGGAAGAGTGAAGCCGCAAGTGATTAAGGGAAAATGTAGTATAGGAAAAGTAAAAGACAAGTCGGATTTAACTAACTTGTCAATTATTTTACTTACTCAAGATACAATGAGAGTAGACGAACCAAGATGGAATACTACTATTATAAATAAACAAGTCATACAATCTGTAAATTATGAGCTAATGCAATTTTTTAGGAGGGAAAAGTCAAAGACAAATAATGCACCCATTATTAAAGAATTATTAGATGTTTAGTGGTCATAATTTTATTGAAGAAAGATATTTCTATTTTTTTTTAAAGAAAAGTATGCATTTTGAAAACATGGTATAATAAAATGTAGATATAACTCAACATGAATTTTATTCATTTTGGGAGTTTGTGGACATTGGGAATTATTTCCCATAAGATTACGAGACATGTGGATTGTTGTCCAATAATTCAATTTAGCAGATTTGTAATTCAAGAGTTTGGGGAGGTGCAATTCAAGAACATTAGAATTCAACTTGGAAAGTAAACCTTTAGGAGGGGCTATGAGACACATGTGGATTGTTGTCCAATAATTTAAGTTGGCAGATTCATAATTCAAGAGTTTGGGGAGGTGCAATCCAAGAACACGAGAATTCAACTTGGAAAGTAAACCTTTATGAGGGGCATGAGGCAACATGATGGAACACTACTTGATTCTCAGAGAAGTTTACTAGGAATGTTTGGTTATGATTACTTGTGATATTTTGTCTTTCAATCATATGTGTTTGGTGTTTTCAACATTGTAAGACTTAAGAGGGGGTGTTAGAATAAAAGACTTACATATATAATAAGTCACCTTACTTAGGTTTTACAAATTATGGGTTTAGGAATGATTTTTATGGTTTTGGGACTAGTAAAATATCTTGAACTCTTTATAAGAGTTGTGAAGCTCATTGTAAAAAACACACCAATTAATCATAATATCAATGTGATATGGAGTAATCTCTTCCATGTACTTTGTTATGTAACATTTTTAAGGATTCTTATTCTTGCTACAAAGATGTAAAAAACAGTAATCTCTTCCATGTACTTTGTTATGTAACATTTTTAAGGATTCTTATTCTTGCTACAAAGATATAAAAAACATACTAAAGATCATTCTTGTTACAAAGATGTAAAAAACATATAAAAGAGAGAGGAAAGAAAAGGATTAGAATGTTATCACATTAAATATTAACGAAGGCTTTTTTTTTAATGGACAGGGGAAATCATCTTTTTGCATACATATATAAAAATTATTAAATATACACTTTTCTAAGGTACAATTTGAAATTAATGATTTGGTTTTTATGATAGAGAAGGTAGAGCATCTTATTTGTTTATAGGTAGAATATTATAATAAAAATGTAAAAGAAACATTTAAAATAAAAATTGAAGGAAATAGTTGATTAGAGTGTATCACTTTATATTGATGATGGATTTGCTTAATGGAGAAGGTAAAGCATTTTCTTATTTATAATTTTTTTTTAAAATATATCTTCCTTATAAACAATTTGCATAAAACAATAACTTTAATAATTTTAAATGAAATCACAAAATAATACTATTAGTTATTTAAAATAAAATTTTAATGGTATATATCAAATATTATATTTATTTAAATATACAATTGATTACAACATATCAAATATTATATTTATTTAAATGCACAACTTATCAAATATTATATCTATTTAAATGTACAATTGATCATATATCAATATTTTTTAAATGTACATATTTTAAATAAAAGTTATATTTTCATTAATTTGATATTCTATAGAAAGTAATATAAAATTATGATTTTTTTTCTTTAATCAGAGTTGTAAAACACAACTTTTTATTATTAAAAGTTGTATCAGTAATAACTGATCAACTGGTTACATGTCTATCTACAACGCAAAGCCAAAAATACCAATATCATTGTCGATACAAAACAACTCTACAAGCAAATTCAAGACATAAGAATTCAAACTCGAGAGCATCGATGTAGAGCAACTCTACATTCAAACTTGGGAAAACGACCAATCGCCCATCCGAAAGCAAATTATGGATAAAACAGAGAAAATATTGACTCTCAATCATTACACAAACTGAAATATGGAAAAACTTATCTAGAGAAGATAACTATATCCCTGTGCTGACAGAAGTCTGCGTAGAAAAAAGAAAGGTGGATTCTTCCATCCAACTCACCCAGAGAAGTTTTTGAGAGAGGGTCAGCTTCCAAGTTCGGCTCACGATAGATATGGTTGAATGAACAACTATTGAATCTCATCAGTCTTATGGAGTCGTTCAACCAGTGGAATAATTCCAAAGATAACACTTGATATTTTTCCAATGCCCAATTAATTATCACTTGTGAGTCATCGACGACATGTATATCCTTCAAACCCTACAAGCTTGCAACAAAGAGACCACTTCATAAACCAATAATTTATGCGCGAGTATTAGAGTCCCTTCCCTCTTTTAACCAACCTTTTATCTCCTTTCCTGCAACCAATTTTAAGACAAACCTTGCTCCACAGACTCCACTTGCTGTAGCACCATCAAAGTAAACCAAAGGGAGATCCTGCAGAAAGGGAGGGAAGAGAGGTCTCTTTGCCTTTTAGCTGGTTTCTCTCTATGCCACTCAAAAACTGAGGAAAGAGGCTTGACATAGGTTACCTCGACTCTTTGAAATGAATTAGTAAAAAGGGAGACGTTTGTGGCCTTCCAGACCTCCCAAAACACAAAAAAGGGGAGATAATCATATCCAACTTTCTTTTGTTTCCAAGCTTGAAGATTATCCATCATAGATGCCTTCTTCCATCTATGAGCAATTTTTATTTAGTTCATAATCAAAAGCCACAGTTCATCAAAATATACGCATTCACCAAACAGATGACGAGTCCCATTAGAATTCGCAAGACAAAGTGAGCATCTTCCCAGCCCCTTGAAACCCCTTTTCTGCAACGATTCCCAGGTCAAGATTTTATCATTAAAAACCAGCCACATAAAAGCTCTATTTTTAACGACAATTCTCCTTTCCACAACCAAATCATCCACCATTCGGAAATGTCCGAGGCTTGCAAAGAGATAATGGAACGGTAGGCAAGCTTGGCTGTCTCTTTGCCGTCTCTAGAATTGTAGGCCCAAACCAACTTGTCTGTAGATTCAGAGACAATGATATTTCCATGGTTCAGAGACAAGATATAATGCTCCCATTCTTCGACAAGATTACTAGACAGTTCCAACACCAAGGAGTTGGCCCAGTACTTTGCACCAGAACTTCTCTAAACGTCCTTCAAAACATAAATATTCTTGTGGTGCAACTCAGAAATTAGCTTCATATTCAAATAACTATGTATTTCGATGCTCAATATTAGACTGTAGTTACTTCTTTCCAAAGGTGGATATATTCTTTAATGTCGTTGGATGCTTTTCAAAATCTTGCTTGCTATATAAATAAACCAAATTACTATGTATTTCGATGTTTAATATTAGATTGCAAACCAAATTACTATCTATTTTGATGCTCAATATTATATTGCAGTTACTTTCTTTTTTTAAGTGGATATATTCTTCAATATCTTTAGATGCTTTTGAAAAAGTGAAAGAACAACTTGCCATATAAATAAGCCAAATTACTATGTCGATTCTCAATATTAGATTGTGAACCAAATTACTATGTATTTCGATGCTCAATATTATATTGTAAACCAAATTACTGTATTTCAATACTCGATATTAGATTGCAATTACTTCTTTCAAAGGGTGGATGCATTCTTCAACGTCTTTGGATGCTTTTGAAAAAGTGAGAATAAATCTTGCTTGCTATATAAATAAACCAAATTACATGAATACATTCTCATTTACAAGCTTCAAATCTTTGATGTTTTCAAATGGCATCGAAGGCTCTACCTTCTAATAGAAACTGCATCCTTCTTGAAATTTACTATGCAATTCAATGTATAGATCCTTTTTGAAATTTACTATGCAATTCAATGTAAAGGCTTATATCAATACCACCATATACCATATATGGAAAATACCATTTTTGCATAGTATTTGAGATGTGTATTATGTATTGTGGCTATGATATGGTTTAACATGTATAATTTTATTAAAATTATATGATATGGTTTAACTTGTATAATTTTATTAAAATTTAATAAAATTACACGAGTTTAGTTTTACATTAATATCGCATTTTTTTCATACATATAAAAAGAAATATTAATATATTATAAAATCAGCATACAATAATTTTCGGGGTTATATTTTAGGGTTTTTAATATTGTATTTATATATAGTGATGATAATTATTAATATTCATTGAAATTAATTTTAAGTTTATTAAATCTTAAAAATAAAGGATACAAATTATTAAGTTTGTTTTAGATTTTTTTTTCAATTATGTTTGAAAAGTTTTAAGATAAACATTCCTAATTCACATAGTTTTGATGAATTCAAAGGTTAGGAAAGGTTTTGATGAATTCACATAGTATCACAATGTTTTAACATGTTGATTTTCTTCTTTATCCAAGCTAAAATAAAAGATACGTCCGATCTTCTAGATTAAGGTTAATCACCTCCTTATAGTAAAGTTAATTTTCTCTTATCCTTTAAATCTTTATTGCATCACAATTTCTCCTTAAATTTAGATGTAATATATTTTTTGGTATTATTGATATTATGTATAGTGATCTATTCCTTGATTTCCCAATGATCTAACAAATTTGGCATCTTTATGCCAACCCTACTTCAACAGTAGGTGGTTTTGACTAAAATTTGAAGCAATATTAGGAAGCCTCTTGTCTTCCATGTTGTTTATCTTGTTTTTGTAACATTAGGTAAATAGTCATAGCCATGTCATTAACACATGAAAAACTCACTTCTATGAGGAGGATATAATAGGGTGTATTGGCTTTAATTTTAATATTGTAAGATATAGAACACTTATTGATCTGCTCGATATTTCTCCACTATTCTCTAGGGATGTTGCAACCCAAACTTCGCAACCATAAGATAACTTGAGTGATGAGAGTCTTAAAGAGGAGTTTCTTTTTATCCATAACAAAAAGTCCACTAGTTTACAATTGTTTCCAGGGCCAAAATGAACTTTCCAACCTCCATTTATCATTTCTCAATGCTTTAGTTCGAGTTACGCTTGTGGTGAAGATCGATTCCAAGAATCTTTATGAAGTCACTTCCTCCAAGTCATTGTTGTCATACACCAAATTAGCATAAGAGATCTTTTTGGGTTAGATTATCATAAGCTTTGATTTGTGAATGTTATCAATCAAACCCATACTAGAGCATAAACACTTGAAAATTCTTAGTTGCTTGTCAAGATCATAGGGACACCTCGCCATAAGAACAATATCATCAACACAAAGAAAAAGAATGATAGCCATTCCAACTAAAGTCGCGCTAACACAACCTGCTTCTTTCAAAGTAAATATTAAAAAGTGGATGGTGGTGGTGTTAAAACACACCATTGACATTTTTGACATCACTATTTTTGAGTGCTTCATCTAAATAACAATATTTGGAAATATGTGCCCATTTATATCCATATATTTAGGCACACACATTGAGGTGGAAATAGAGGTGGCATATATGTAGAGTGTCCCCTAAGTGGCACTCACCTACTAACTTTGTAAACTTTAGAGTTTCAAAGAGCCTTCAGTCTTGCATAGGGCAAGTCAAATAGTTAGAGACCAATTAGAAAGACAAAAGAGTTGGTTCCTTGTAGGGCCTTTGATGTTCCCTAGTTTGACAAAGCCATATTAAACCAAAGTACCTTGATGAGCTCAAATAAGACAATGATGGATGGTAGTCCATTGTGGCTGATCCTGAGCTTTACCATCAATGGATGGGAGCTCCCTCACAAAGGAAAGACTCCCCTCCCTCATTAGGTTTAAGAGATACAATATATCCGTTATCTTAGTTTATTGACCATCCCATTCACTTCGACCAACTAAATTTTGCTTACATGATTGTAATTATGCCTTTATATTTGATGTTTTTTATGACCATTTCTGATAAGTTATATATGGCAAAGTGTTGGTTCTTTTTATTATATTTTAAATATTAAATACATCTATTGTAATTTTATATTTTATAATAGAATTATGATGCATTTTAGCAATGACACAATGTATCTATTTGCCTTATGTCTCCAAATTTATTATTAATATAAATATGCTTTCTAGGTACTTTTGAATTGCATGTAGAAAAATCAAATATTTTCTTTTTAAACTTAGTCTAGTCTAACCAACAAAATATTCAAGTAAAATCAATTGGCAAAAACTGATTAATTATGAAATTTGGAAAATCATATATTTGATTAAATTTATGAAGTACATGTAGACTCGAAGAAAAAAAGTCTTCCTGAATCTCAATTGATTGTTGAGTGTTTATTTTTAATCAAATTCAACCCACAAAGTACTATTGATATCAAAAAATTTTGAAATAACAAATAATGTTACAAAAAAATGAAATACATATTTTATTAAATCCTTGAAAAGTGAATGAATAAGGAACACCAACCTTTCTTCTAACCCACAACCCTATGGCAAAACTCTTTTTGGCCAATAACTTAAAAAAGAAATTGCAAACTCGAGGTTTTAATGGATTCAATAAGATCCACAAACATCAATTTACTGGTTCAAAATTGAAAGAAAACAAAGAGACAAGATAGTCTTAGGTATCAAGTCTCTCCGACCATATAAAACATTTTGAAAACCTTGACTGTTTAAATGACAAAAAGAAGTTGAGAAAAATAAAAGAAAAACAGGCAGCTTGGTTTATTTGTTTACGCAACATTTGTCTATCATGCATGAATCAATTTTCCTTTTAAACACTGATATATATATATAATCAAGCCAAAAAATTAATAATAAAATTAAAAAGAAATGATTTATGAGTCAATTGTTGTCAATTTCTAAATAATTTTTGAATTGAATTTATACATCAAGAAAAAATATTACACTTTAATAAATTTAATTTCTCTTTGTGCTTAATAGATCCTCAATGGATCTATATTGATTTTAATTTTTGTATTTTATCAACTAACATGATGTGTGTTTTTTTAAAGTGGACATCTAGCTGACATCTTGCTGACATGTTCTTATTAATTTGTTGAATATATATTTTTTAATTGACATAGATTCTATTTTTATTTTTATTTTTGTTACATTAAATTATGTTACAACATCCCCCATGCGATGTAATAAACCAAGATACAAGCTTATCTTTCAGCTAAAATACTTACCTAAAAAGAATAACATCTACTAAGTTCACACATATTGTGCAAACTTTTGATCCACTAGATATATTGTGCAATTTTTTTGATGTTTGAGGCCATGAATGATGAACCCTTGGGAGGAGAGGAGGCTGCCGTTAGTGCCTTACTCCATGAGATGATGTTGCATTTACCTTTGTGACAAATATGACAAGTTATGGTGTATGTAGCCCATGTTATGTTTTAAATGTTGAAAAACAAGTGCTTATATTTTCATTAATGGTTAAGGAGATTTACCTAAATATATGTTATGTACTACATACCTAAGATAGCATAATAAAATAACTACATGCTATACAAGTGTGGAGTACAACTCCAAATAAGATACTAGAGAAAAGTTCCACAATAATTTCTTAAATAATAGGAGAACTTCCTCCAAATACCCCAATACATTCCTATATCCCCAATCACCTTTTCATATGTTCATATTCTCACTCATTCCACGTGTGGGATTTTTATTAGGTCTACAATCACCCCTTTATTACAATGTGGGTATTTGGAGGTTCTCATTCTTTTAGTTTGTAACTAATTTCTCTTATCTATTTTATAGTTGTACTCCACCCTCACATTTGATATACATTGTATGTAATTTCAGTTATAATGATATCTTAAGTATTTGGTATATAACAAAATATATCCATATATTTGATTGTTAATCCTTGCATTGGATTGGAAGAAATTTTCTATGGAGATGGGTCTTATTTTCATGAGTGAATGCAAAAAGAGTTGTGATAATGCATTTATAGTGAGTTTTGGTCAAGTCCCGAAGAAATTTGAGAATACATTTGACAAAATTTTGACCACCGGTAGGAATGATTTGTGGATCTTGAATGACTATGGTAGTTGAACCTGATAAGACAACAATTGTAACCCAAGACGTTATAAGTACCCGTGCATGAACATGAAACCCCCTATTTTCCAATAAAAATGTTGACCCACCTCCACATTGGATATCTCATAGATATGATTCAGTGAGCTAATATGGTATGATATCCATATCCATATGTAATCAATTCGTCTAGTTTGGCTAAGGAAAGGTGCACATACCTATTGATGAAATTCCCTTAAATGTGTTGATTAAACAC
The DNA here is from genome assembly GCA_001517045.1 of Pseudotsuga menziesii. NCBI lineage: Eukaryota > Viridiplantae > Streptophyta > Pinopsida > Pinales > Pinaceae > Pseudotsuga > Pseudotsuga menziesii. Next base: position 1,405,046 of record LPNX011075860.1, on the reverse strand, counting down.
TTTCGTATGATGGAGATTAAAGTAAAGGGAGAAGTTCCAATTGAGTAAAATTAAAATGTGTCCCAAAACACAACTCATCCCTTTAAACATATGTT
>LPNX011075860.1:1389951-1402451 GCA_001517045.1 Pseudotsuga menziesii | reverse complement strand
CACTGGTGCTAATATCGGAAACGAATTGTTTAACTAGGGGACTATCTGTTATTGGTTATGAATTTTTCAGGGAATTTTCAAAATATGCAAAAACATTGCTAGATCTTACAGAGTGTGGGTGTATGGTGGTTTTAGTGTCACGTGAATTCATTTCTGCATTTAAAATCGCTCAACAAACAACAAAAACTACAAGATTTTGTGAGTTAAATTCACCGAATTCGGGCTGAAAATCAGCCGAAAAGTCAAAATCGTCCCCTAGTTAGACAGCTCCTATGGGAAATTCTTCTACACAGGTTTCTGTGCAACTTGCTTTTATTTATAGATCAGGATGATACCAATGCTGATAATATTAGTTAATTATTTATTAAACTACAATAAATCTATCTTTTAATGCTATTTTTTTTCTAATGAATATATATAGAGTTTAGAATTTTTAATTTTTAAGGATTTTTGTTTAAATATGTATGATTGATAAAATAAAAGTTGTGATAATCAAATCCAAAACTACCATTTATAGTAATTTCATGTATAAGGAGAGATACTAACTGGTAATATCCTTCTGCAATTGCTAAAAAGTTTTTGATAAAAACACTAGGTATATAGAGAAGACATAACACTGTTTTTTATAGAACCTGGATGATAAAGTTGTGATAATCAAATCCAAAACTATCATTAATAGTAATTTTTATTTCATATATAATCAAAGACATAAAGTTGTGATAATCAAAGACATAAAGTATCATTTATAGTAATTTCATGTATAACCAGAAATACTAGGTGGTAATATCCTTATGCAGAGTTTTTGATAAAAACACTAGGTATATAGCGAGGACATAACCGTGTTTTTATGAAACCCTGATGATATAACGACATTAAGCTAGAGCTCAATTTAGAGGATATTTAGTGGATACAATTACTACTGATAAATTGTAATAGCCAAATAAAAAATAATTACATTTATTACAATCACATTAATAAAATAAAATACATAAAACCAAAATGGAAAAGTTAACAACAATAAAACCATAGTAAAGACACGAGTAAAAAAACTTTGAGTAGCTCTGGAGCAAAAACACATGATGCATAAAAACAACCAGAAAGATTATCAAACCACAGTTTGCATAAACAAGTTTTACGTTCTTCTCAAACCAAAGTTTACATAAACAAGTTTTAAGTTCTTATTATTAAAAAAAAATTGAAGAAAACTATATTTTGCATGGACAACTAAACCTTCTAAATACTTTCATAAAATCATATTAAACTTTGGAAAATAAGAGCCCTATCCCAAAGAGAAGCCAAACCTGGGATTCAATAAATCCAATGGCAATAAAGCCTATAAATTAGTACGAAAAACCTCACCCTAGAAGGCCGAAGATGTTTTCTGCAAATCCCAGACAATATAGCTATAGTTAGTGAGGGGAAAGAGTAAAATTTGTCCCTTTTTACTTTAATGTTTCCTGAAGTCTAATAACCCTCTTGTGTTTTCCATCCTTTTTACAATTATTTGTTAATTCTTATGTGTGTCTTCAAATTTCAATCCATTTTTATATTTGAAACTTTGACCATGATTAATGCTGAGGGAATTTCAACTACTATGAGCAAACATTGTCTTCATAAGTCTAATCCCAACTATTCTTGAATGCTTCGATTTCTTTGGCAGCTGATACTAGAGAACCATGTTGGTGCTCATTGAGTAATATTAGAAATAATTATGGTTGGAAAAGTTTATGATGGCAATTTGTTATTTGTATCACTAAGATAGGTCAAGTTATGGCTTCTGTAACACTGAAACAAGGGCTGAACAAGCAGGAAATAACACTACGCTTTTCAAGCATGGTGAATGGTTGCTCTACTTGCTCTATATAGTTCAACACATGTATATAAGATTAAAAATATTAATATCCAAAAGATGATTACCAAGTTGCCATTGGGATAGCCAAATCCGTCATTTGTCTCAAGGGAGTGCCTAAGGCCTCTGTTCCTTAAATACAATAGCGAAAAATAAAAAATTAATGTAATACAACTGCTGGAGATTTATCTACTTGAAATTTTACTCATTCATATCACCATAATACTTGCGAGTTCATTAAAATATGTTTGGAAAGGGCTTTGGGATGGTTGTGTGATAATGAATGCAAGTCAAATAGTCTCCAATTAGCAAGACATATTTCTCAACACCGATGTTTTCTCTCCCATTTGAAGGAGCAGAGAAGTCAATAATGCAACTTCATGTAAAATCCTTAGAGTATATCTCATAATTTAAGGTAGGCCTTGAGGTAAAACTGTTGAGAAGAGGTTGAAAATAAAAACCCAGGAAATTATAAAAAATAGTAACATTTCTTCACAATCTATGAAATCTGTTGTCTGTTTTAAGAGTGTTGTGTCAATACCCTGACAAACCTATGGAGGAAATATCTCAACATAACATTAAATGTGAATTATTTTATATTTGTACTATATAGAAATTTAGATGTTCTAAAATTAGCGAGCAATATGTTAAGGGATTATATTTGAATGAAATAAACATGTAAGTTATGTGTGCAACCCCAACAGACCTGCTTCACGATTTCTTATTTTCGTTTTTATGCAGGCCTACAGATTATGGTCAATCGTTTTCTTTTCCTATCCACCAAATGGATACATTTTAATCAAGTGGGTGGGAACAGTTGCAAGGCTTAAGCAGGAAAGCAAGGAAAGAGGAAAGGGCATTGAGGCACAGGGCAAACTCAAAAGGGCAGACCCTAAAGCATGATTGGACGGGGAAGGTCTGAAAGGTACAGAGATGGGGCTATTCCATGTCAATTAATAGTAGTTTACTGTTCTTTTACGTACGCATAAATTCATCTCATAACAGTTATATATATTTTTTTCACATAAAAAATATTGATAAAATTACCTGCTCTTCTATATGAAAAAAGAAAACAACAACATAAAAAATTGAAATTAACATGACATACGTTAATATTCCGTTTTGAAACAAACTAGTATTTAACCTCCACGTTTATGACTCTTCGAAAAAGATATGACCACGATATAACATAAATATAGTTGTAACAACAACAAATATCATTTAATTCTCTTCCAAATTCTGAAGTTCGTCCTCTGTTGTGTGCAGAATCAGTTGAGATGACATACATACATTAATAAAATTTCTGTTGTCAAAGAATCTAAATGACCATGGCGACACATGAAAGCCAGAGAGTATTAACTGATAAATACTTCAACAAAACATGGCTGGTATCCATTCCCGAGACTGGAGTACTGAAATAAATACTTCAACAAAACATGGCTGGTATCCATTCCCGAGACTGGAGTACTGAAATATTCGTTGGCAGTTTGTCCAAGAGGAGGAGGATTATATAATCTAACTTTGTTTAGGAAATAGGTCTTAAATAAATCTCTGTTTTTTTTAACAAACCCTTCAAAACTACAACGATATAACAGAAATATAGTTGTAATAACAACAAATATCATTTAATTCTCTTCCAAATTCTGAAGTTCGTATTATAATTTCAGACATACATACATTATTATAATTTCTATAGTCAAAGGAGTTAGCTATCTACGAAGAGGATTTGTATGTACCCACCCTATTCTGTCAAGTGATAGCTTACTCTGTTACCACAACTTCATGACTTGTCACTTTTCCTTCAAATAAATAATGTTTCCTTCAAATAAATAAATAATGTGACGTCAGGACTTTCAGAGGCCACAAGGAGAAGCATGGGAACAGAACAGAATCCACCCATCTGGAATTGTGGGAGATATGTACATAACTACATTTTTAGATGTGATAACTACATTTCCAGATGTGGGAGTTCATATCCCCATCCCAGCCCACAAGGAGAAGCATGGGAACAGAACAGAATCCGCCCATCTGGAATTGTGGGAGATATGTACATAACTACATTTTCAGATGTGATAACTACATTTCCAGATGTGGGAGTTCATATCCCCATCCCAGCCTGAGCCTACTCACTGATCATGCAGAATCAGAAGGTGAGGTCATTGCTTCTGCTTCTTTCATGGGACTTAGAAGAGCCCCTCTCACCAGGAGGGGAAAGTGGTCTTTCAGAATGTGCTTAACAAGGGAAGAATTATTAGACTATGAATATGCAGAATCTGGCAGCCTGATAGGGTTGAATACCTTTATGGCTTCCCACCCAAGTCTGGATGAGGTGAACAAATCAGATATTGCAGGTCTTGAAAACCTAGTTGAGAATTCAATCTTTACTCAGCAAATTCAAATTCAATCAGAAGCTACTCGGTCTGGACATTGACCCTTCAGCCTTTGGGCTCTAATCTTATAAGCATGCAGGGTGAAGAATCCGAGGGAGACAATGCCCAGGTAACGAACAGTAATACTAGTGAGCTTGTAAATTCATTTGTAGAAACTCTTCATGAAAACTATCCAATAGTGGCTGGAAAGAATGAATATTATAATTATTCAACTCTAGAACTTGGCCCAAATGGAGTGCCATTGTTATGCACTGCAAGAGGATGCAGAGTTGCCCATCTGTCTCAGAGTGACTATATCAGTGGAAATGAAAGAAAAGGAAGAAATTGTGAAGTAGCAGACGATGAGAATTCCAAAAGCGGCAGAGACATCTATTATCAAAGTATGTTGGAAGCAGATCCTGGCAATTCACTTCTTCTTAGCAACTATGCCAAGTTTCTCCATGAGGTAATTATTTAGCACAGATTCATGCTTTTGACTTTATAATCTAGATATGAAATTAGATTTTTGTGATTGTACACTATCGTCGGTTTTGAGATATTAGGTATGATGTATTTATGGGTATCATATATTATATTTTGATTAGGTGCAATATGATACTGCGAAAGCCCAGGAATACTAGGGAAGGGAAATATTGGCAAGCCCAGACGATGCAGAGGTACTGTCACTGTATGCCAAGTTCACATGGAAAACACATAACGATGCAGCTCGGCTGAAGCTTACTTTGATCGATCAGTGAAGGTTGCCCCAGATGACTGGTGAGATATTCCAGATCCCCTCTATTATTTTGTTTAGGCTTATATTTTTCCATGAGTATAATTAGATCATGGTGAAGCTGCAAATCATAAATTAACTTCATGTTAATCTGGTTGGTTTTGATTTTTGCAGCTATGTACTTTCATCTCATGCTCATTTCTTATGGAATTCCAAAGAGGAGGAAGACCAGACCGATGGTCCTGTTGATATGCAAAATGTGGCAATCGCAACTTGTATTGGATATGTGACTGCTGCAGCTTGAAGTTACATGATCTATAAATGGTGGAGCAGCAACATGAAGAATCGATTTTTGAAGATAAATTTGAGTTTTCAGATTTTGCGCGCATAAGATGTAACCATGGAAGGTAGATTAGTGTTGATTTGTCATGCAGTTTATTTATAGATTTGCAGCTTATATGCATTTCCGATTGAATGAAGCGATACCAGTTTATTTATTTGAAATGAAGTTGTGGTATCAGAGTAAGCTATCACTTGAGGGAGTCAGGTAGACCTGGATCCCAGTGCAAATAGTGGGTAGTAGATAGCTTATTCCGTCAAAGAATCTATTGTGTGCAGAATCAGTTGAGATGACAGACATACATTAATAGAAGGAGCTGTTTAAGGAGGGGACTTTTTGACTTTCAGGTTAATTTTCTGCTGGAATTAGGTGAATTTATACTACAAAATCTGTAATTTATGTTGTTTGTTAGGTGATTTTAAGTTCAGAAATGAAATCAGGTGATAGAAAAACCCCCAACACCTACAATCTGTAAGATCTAGCAGTGTTTTTGAAAGTTTTGAAAATTCAATGAAGATTCATGGCAAAAAGCTGATAAAAACCTCCGGAAACAAAAGTCAAAAGTCTTCTATTTAGACAACTCGTTAATAAAATTTCTTTAGTCAAAGAATCTAAATGACCACGGCCATGAATTAACTATAAACATAGGAGTAGTCTAACGGGTCGACGATTTCGCCCGGCGTTAGACTACTCCGTCTACCACCGTCACCGTCGAGAACCCGGAGTCCGGCACCTGAGCAAAAAGAGACGTGGGTCCAGCTTACCGTGGATTTTCTGCCGATCGCCGTCCCGTCGCGGCAGCCAACGTCATCAGAAACCAGCTGTACATCGCGGGGTATCGGCCCGTCGGGCAACGTGAAGGAGACGGACGNCTTCTTAGTAATACCAAAGCTGTGGGTTCTGTGTTCGAGTCTTCGCTTCTTTTTCTTGTTGTCCAATCTTATCATCTTGGTTCTTGCAGCCATGGCGGGGGTGCTCAGTCCCCACGGTTCCAATGCTGAAAGCAGATCTAAATTAAAGGGCTCATATACTTTACATTGGTAGACCTTGATCCATCGACTTATACGTTTTCAAAATGTTTCTGTGCTGATATTGACCTCAAATGTATCGGCTGATATTGACGCTTTAATAGATGTTTTGTGGGTCTAGAAGCAAATGCAGCCTGTAGGTATTGATATTTAATTTCAGCCTAGAGACTGTAATCGCTTGAAGATGTAAAGGTTCTGAAAAACTCTTTTTAAACACATATAACTACTTCAAAGCAGTCTGTATCGGTTTGAATATTAAATGTGATTAAGCCTTGTTCTGAGGCCTCGCCTAGATTTGTCTGTCTAGACTCTGTGGTAAACTTGCAATGGCTTTTGATCAAGGGAGGAGGAATGTTGCCTGTGCTGTCTTTCGCATGATTTCTCTGAGTTCAGACTTTGATGTTCAGTTCACATAGTTTCTCTGAGTTTAGACTCGTGTTTAGTGATTTGTTCTGTTGCTATGATAGTTCAGAAATGATGATGGATAATGCAATAATTGTTTTGTTTCTTATTCTCAAGTCCAAAGATCAGAAAAGGAAAAGTTTCTCTGAGTTTAGACTCGTGTTCAGTGATTTGTTCCGTTGCTATGATAGTTCAGAAATGATGATGAATAATGCAATAATTGTTTTGTTTCTTATTCTCGAGTCCAAAGATCAGAAAAGTAAAACCAAAACAAGACAGCCTATGCTGAACACCAAAGAAATTGCAGGTTGTGCATGTTCCTTTGGGTTCAATAAGCAAATGGCACTGGCGAATGTTTTCTACTATCTATCTGCATGACTTTCTACACCGACTTAGATTTGTACATTGATTTATCATGATTCTGTGGCTTGCTTCGATCTTAAACATTAGATTGTAATGTTATGATATCATCCTTGACTGGTTGAGAATTGGCATTACCAAGCACATTCAGCCGGCACCATATTGTGTTTGGATATGTACTAGGTCAATGTCCAATGATGGTATACTCAAAAGCATAAATTAGACGTGTATGCTCCTGGCCTGATAATGATTTTCAGAAGCATAAAGTGGAATTGTGTTTTCATTAAATATTTTCAAAGCTACTTGATATTTTTTAAAAGCACAATCCTGCTTTTAGTAGCATGATAAAATCCTTTTCTAAGGTTATTTGGGCTGTGGTCCTACTATCCCAGGGTTGATTCTCAGTGCATTCTTTTATGGGCTTTATTTGAGAATCCTTAATGCAGCACATCTCTGTTCCCACTGGGGACAAAATTTGGATAGTTTCTGTAAAAGAAGGACGAATTGATGCTTTATCTTTTCTGGAAAGGTTAGGAATTATCAGTAACAGTTGGGAAAATTTGGAGACATGTGACCTTTCACTTTCATTCTTGAGGCTTCAGCTCCCCTTAGAAACAAGGCCAGCCTTCTGTCAGTGCACTCATGGACCAGACTAACAAATTTTTACCCGTCAGAGCGCAATCCATAGCTAAAGGAGTGTCCTCATTCAGTTAGGGGTTGATTCAAAGTCCGTATCTCCTGGAATCATGCAAAAACATGGGACGAATAAAGAAAGTCAAGATATGTATTTCCAATTTAACAAAAATGGGGGAAATTTCAAGTTCACACAAGCTTTGTCTCCGACCCTCAGGAGCATATCCCCATCTTAAAGACCACCGATATGACATTTCCTAAAAGGGTTACAACATAATTGTATTCTGCGTTTATTTTTCTATGGCTATAGAATTTTGCTTTTCATCGATCCATGCTGTTAAAATTCTTGGCTTTTATTACCAAGATTAACCATGAAATACTTCTCCAAAGGCAAAAATCCCAGGAAAATCCATGAAGTATATATATATATATCTTAGTTACAGGCTTGTTATATGGGTTCTGCATATGTATGTTTTCCTTTCATCTTTCATCAATATTGGATGATAGGAGTTTTCTAATTTAGTATATATGTAAGATTTAGGTCTTACTGTAGATATTATTGTACAGGTTTAATGGATGGGTGTGAGATATGCTTTGTCACAAAATTTATAGCAAAAATCTCTATTTTATTTCGAAGTTTATTATATTTTGTTCTAACCCATATTTGTGAATATTTTTTTTCAAAGTTTTTAATATATTCAGTAGATTATATGTTTCAGTAGATTAATATATTCAGTAGATTATATGTTCAATTTAATAAACTTTGTTATTTTGTTTATTTAATAAATTTAATAAACAAAATATAATAAACTTTGTTATTTTGTTCGTGTGAATCCAGTTATAGTGGGTTAAAATTTAATAAAAGAGTACTTAATGTTACTGTTAAATTTTACAAAGTGTGAATGTTGAGTTTTCTTATCACATGATTTCATTTCTGAGTTTAAAATCCTCCAACAAATAACAAAAATTACAAATTTTGTAAATTAAATTCACCGGATTCAAACAGAAAATCAAACTGAAAATAAAAAAGTCAGCTCTTTAGACAGCTCCATTAAAAATTTTATGTTTTGAAACTATCCAAAGTGTAAAAACATAACTCGAGGTCATAATATAAATATTTTTATTTATTTTATAATAACATATATTAAATATATTAGTATAACGTCTGTTGATGGGTAAATTGCACAGGGAAGTTATGACTCATGAGTAGATTTTGCTGATTAGTTGTCTATGAATATTGTAAGCTGCACTGTACTCATTGTTTTAGGCTGCTAAAACTGCAAATATTTTTACCTTTTTGAAAACCAAAATTGAAAAATAAACTAATTTATCCAATAAGAAATAGGAAGAAATGATTAACAATTCTGTTTTTGGCAGCTTTTTGACCTGTAAAAAACAACTAAACACGAATATCTAATTAAGTACTCTTTTATTAAATTTTAACCCACTATAACTGGATTCTCTTATTTTACTTACTGGATTAATTATGTAAGCAAAATCTAAAGAATGAGCACTGAGTTTTCATTCTTTTATCCATAGTGTAAAATCAAGTTTAATAAAAATATTCACTTAACTTTTATAAAAAAAATCAATTCAATTATTGAGCATATAAATTGAGTAATCCTTCTTCGACACTGTGTGGATTCACCTAAACTAAAAAAATAAACTGATCATTTTGTCCAGTTACAATTTTTTAAAATGTGAAAGTATGGTTTTTGAAATGGTAATAATTAATAAAATCCTAAAAAACCATAGCCATAATGCTATTGATCTTGACCCACCCCAATGCCTCTGCTCTTTCTATCCTTACAGAACATAAAAGCTATTGGGTAAACCATTATAATATTTGCTGCAAATTTTTCTATTTTGCTCTTTCTATTCACTACAGAAGAGAAAAGCTAACGGGTAAACCATTATAATTTATTCTATCATGATTATATATCAAACCACTGAGATTGCTTTATCTTTGTTATGAATATGAGTATCATTTTAAAAAATTAAATACTTTCTTGGATGTTGTTAGAGATATAAGATTGAATTTAAAGATTAATTAATTTCTAAAAGTGATCTCAGGCAGAGTAGTGATTGGTGATGGAAATAGGTCAACAGCTTTGGAAAGAATGGAAGCCTACTTTTTATGAACTTTTAGCTATACTATGAGTCTCTTTACTAAGGATTTGATAATTGAAATATGATAAATTTTGTAACACATATCTTAATGGCTAATAACAAGTGTTTCTTTTTAGGAAGTCATAGGTTTAAATAGGGAGGGGTAAGATATGTACACCTTTATAGACTTTAGCAGTTACATAGTTGCTCAGAGAAGGGTTCCTTGTCCCACAAACAAAGAGGGCTCTCATGCACCCTTATCTCACAAACAAATAGGTTTCATGCACCAAATTGACGTCTGACTTTTTGTTTTGCAATTTTCATGTTCTGTATTTCTTATTTATGACAATAAATTTTTTAATAATTACAATTATAATAAAAGTTGATCTCAATTACAACGATAATAAACAAACTAATAAATATTTACATTTTTTCTAAGATTTACCAGTAAAATGTGACACCTAATTAAATTTAATTATAATATAGCATTTTAAAATTACAATTACTAAGGTTAAATTTCTAACACTCTATGAAATGAAAAATTTAAATTCAATAATGAAATGATGGGAAAGTATTTAAAAACTTTTTAAATTGATCAAATATTATACAATTTCACCATTAAAAAACCATTCCAATTCAAAATTTGTTTTGATTGATTTAAGGATAAAATTGTAAAAATCTCACAAACCACTTCATTCAAACTTTTTAATTCCAATTCAAAATTTGTTTTGATTGATTTAAGGATAAAATTGTAAAAATCTCAAAAACCACCTCATTCAAACTTTTTGAAATCAGATTACAATTTCATAAAACCATTCCAATTTTTAAAATCTGATTACAATTTCACCAAACCATTCCAATTCAGAAAAAGGATAAAATTGTAAAAATCTCACACACCACCCCCATTCAAACTTTTTAAATTCAAACTTTTTAAAATCTGATTGGATCATAATGATAACATTAATAAATTGGTTCTTCCATTTTTGCAATCCATTTCTTTATATCTGAACATAAATGGAAGATTATGTTTCGAAACAAGGGAATAAATTATTTGACAGAAATTTTCACGGTACTATGTTTCAAGAACATTGCAAAGAACATTGCAAATATTTGAAGAATGAGCTAAATTTCCCATACAACATTTGATTCTCAGTTAATGAACCATTTTTGCAATCCATTTCTTTATATCTGAACATAAATGGAAGATTATGTTTCGAAACAAGGGAATAAATTATTTGACAGAAATTTTCACGGTACTATGTTTCAAGAACATTGCAAAGAACATTGCAAATATTTGAAGAATGAGCTAAATTTCCCATACAACATTTGATTCTCAGTTAATAATGTATTTCAATACAATTTGTTGACAAAATTTAAAAATAAGCAGAGTTGTCTTAAACCAATTACAAAAAAGTTGAATATAATCTATCAGAAGCCTAGGAATTGAACATATAATCTACTGAATATATTAAAAACTTTGAAAAAAAATATTCACAAATATAGGTAGAACAAAATATAATAAACTTCGAAGTAAAATAGAGATTTTTGCAATGAATTTTGTGACAAAGCATATCTCACACCCATCCATTAAACCTGTACAATAATATCTGCAGTAAGACCTAAATCTTACATATATACTAAATTAGAAAACTCCTATCATCCAATACTGGGTGAAAGATGATGAAAGATGAAAGGAAAACATACATATGCAGAACCATTACAAGATTTTAGGGAGAACCCATATAACAAGCCTGTAACTAAGATATATATACTTCATGGATTTTCCTGGGATTTTTGCCTTTCGAGACGTATTTCATGGTTAATCTTGGTAATAAAAGCCAAGAATTTTAACAGCATGGATCAATGAAAAGTTGCCTTTCGAGACGTATTTCATGGTTAATCTTGGTAATAAAAGCCAAGAATTTTAACAGCATGGATCAATGAAAAGCAAAATTCTATAGCCATAGAAAAATAAACGCAGAATACAATTATGTTGTTACCCTTTTAGGAGATGTCATATCGGTGGTCTTTAAGATGGGGATATGCTCCTGAGGGTCGGAGACAAAGCTTGTGTGAACTTGAAATTTCCCCCATTTTTGTTAAATTGGAAATACATATCTTGACTTTCTTTATTCGTCCCATGTTTTTGCATGATTTCAGGAGATACGGACTTTGAATCAACCCCTAACTGAATGAGGACACTCCTTTAGCTATGGATTGCACTCTGACGGGTAAAAAATTGTTAGTCTGGTCCATGAGTGCACTGACAGAAGGCTGGCCTTGTTTCTAAGGGGAGCTGAAGCCTCAAGAATGAAAAGTGAAAGGTCACATGTCTCCAAATTTTCCCAACTGTTACTGATAATTCCCAACCTTTCCAGAAAAGAAAAAGCATCAATTCGTCCTTCTTTTACAGAAACCCTCCAAATTTTGCCCCCAGTGGAAACAGAGATGTGCTGCATTAAGGATTCTCAAATAAAGCCCATAAAAGAATGCACTGAGAATCAACCCTGGGATAGTAGGACCACAGCCCAAATAACCTTAGAAAAGGATTTTATCATGCTACTAAAAGCAAGATTGTGCTTTTAAAAAATATCAAGTAGCTTTGAAAATATTTAATGAAAACACAATTCTACTTTATGCTTCTGAAAATCATTATCACGCCAGAGGCATACACGTC
>LPNX011075860.1:1379278-1389578 GCA_001517045.1 Pseudotsuga menziesii | reverse complement strand
AACTCAGAGAAACTTTTCCTTTTCTGATCTTTGGACTTGAGAATAAGAAACAAAACAATTATTGCATTATCCATCATCATTTCTGAACTATCATAGCAACGGAACATATCACTAAACACGAGTCTAAACTCAGAGAAACTATGTGAACTGAACATCAAAGTCTGAACTCAGAGAAATCATGCGAAAGACAGCACAGGCAACATTCCTCCTCCCTTGATCAAAAGCCATTGCCAGTTTACCACAGAGTCTAGACAGACAAATCTAGGCGAGGCCTCAGAACAAGGCTTAATCACATTTAATATTCAAACCGATACAGACTGCTTTGAAGTAGTTATATGTGTTTAAGAAGAGTTTTTCAGAACCTTTACATCTTCAAGCGATTACAGTCTCTAGGCTGAAATTAAATATCAATACCTACAGGCTGCATTTGCTCCTAGACCCACAAAACATCTATTAAAGCGTCAATATCAGCCGATACATTTGAGGTTAACCTATCCCTGAATGAATTATATGCTTACATCATTCATTAGCATCAGCACAGAAACATTTTGAAAACGTATAAGTCGATGGATCAAGGTCTACCAATGTAAAGTATATGAGCCCTTTAATTTAGATCCAGCATTGGAACCGTTGGGACTGAGCATCCCCGCCATGGCTGCAAGAACCAAGATGATAAGATTGGACAACAAGAAAAAGAAGCGAAGACTCGAACATAGAACCTACAGCTTTGGTATTACTAAGAAGCACAGGAGGCACAGCGGAGGCAGAATCCACAGCAAAATTAAACCTAGTCATGCGAGGAACCCTTTTGACGACCTTCTGCATCCACGGATCTTTTTGCCAAACATTTTTATCCCGGCAATAACATAAACAATTCGACTTCCATCCCGCAGAACTACCTCCGCCTTCCCTCGCCCAACCTCTGACGCGCAGCTTGTCGGAAAAGAGAAGAAAATGTCCACCGCCATGGAAGCCGGCAGGGCGGCCACCGCCCACAGCTCCCCTGTTTCGAAGTCGTAAACCTCCGTCTCCTTCACGTTGCCCGACGGGCCGATACCCCGCGATGTACAACTGGTTTCTGATGACGTTGGCTGCCGCGACGGGACGGCGATCGGCAGAAAATCCACGGTAAGCTGACAAATTGATGGACCCACGTTTCTTTTCACTCAAGTGCCGGACTCCGGGTTCTCGACGGTGACGGTGGTAGACGGAGTAGTCTAACGCCGGGCGAAATCGTCGACCGTTAGACTACTCCCATTTAAAATGTTGTTTTTTATTTTTGTCAATTTAAAAAAAAAGTGAAGCATTTAAATTAAAATGGCATTTAAAATTTGCTGGTCATTATTTAAAATGTTGTTTTTTATTTTTGTCTTTAAAAAAATAAGTGACGCATTTAAATTAAAATGTCATTAAAAGGGCCCGGGTTAAAATACTCCATCAACCATTTTAGGCCTGTAGGCCTCTGACAAGTGGGGATGGGATAAGATCTGTGCTGTGGGCATCAAGTGTATTCGTCCATAAATCCGCCCTATTGAAATCTAAGCCGGGAAATCTTCTTCTGGTCAGATTGACGACAATAATTAATTGATTAATTAATTCAGAGCAGGTCTTTTTTTGGTTTGTGTGGACTCCAAATATCACACATTGTTTTCAGTCCTTGTAAGCCTAGTCTTTCATATATAAGCCTAGTCTTTCATATAATGGATGAATGCATACATATCTCAAGAGCTGTCGAAATTACGTCTGTAAATTGGGTCAATTCTGGTTTCATTTCTGTATAGAAAATGAGAAGCTGTAAAAATTACGGGAAAAAAAGTAGTTCTGATGATTACGAGAAGCTAATACTGTTGATTACTCATGTAATATGACCAGTGCTATCAGTAAAATGGAATTTCAAATGGCGGACACCCGTCAAAATTGCCAGTTACAATCAAAATCTGAAATTTTTTCTATATTCTAAGCCAGATTTTGACGGTCTCCATCAAATCTTAGCTGTATTTGACGGGTAAATTGACCCATGACGTCAAATTCCATCCTCATCTGCTGCTCAAGTACATTGATGGGCAATAGGCATGGTTACCTATACATACTACCAGCCTCCAATTGAAGCATACCTAATACCTACTAGCAGCTTCAAATGAACCATGTTGCACGCAAAACACAGTTGAACAAACAAACACCAACATTAAAATAAGATGTTCAACGCATTAAATTATTTCACATCATATTAAACACCAAGCTATATTGAATCGTTGCCAGTGGCCACTGTCCTTCACTCTCAATTTTAAAAGCTAAACATTGGAATTTGGAGGATTTAGTCCTGTCGTTACAACTTACCTGTAGCTTGTAACTTGTGGCCTTTACTCGCAATTTTGAAAGCTGAACATTGGAATTTGGAGGATTTCGTGTTGTTGTTCCCTGTAGCATGTAACCTGTACTCATTTTCTAAATCAGTTTTTAATGACCCACATGTGCTGGCAGCAGTTATGTTTTCACGGAGTTCTTCCTAACGAATTCAGGGGAATGGTCTCCAACTATGATGGGCACGTGGAGAATAACGGTCTTGAGGAAACCGGTCCTCTCTCCAACCATAAAAGGAACATTCAGAATACCCATCGATTGATATCTGAAAGAGTGTATTGGAATAGGGTAAGAGAGAGAAACATGGTTTCTATTTTAAAGAAGGCTGAAGCCGAGGATTTACTATGCTGAAGACTAAAGCAAAGGGTTTACTAATCTGAAGATCTGAAACAGTCAAATATCTACAAAACAAAATGGAGTCAGGTAATAAATTCATTAATGTTCAAATTCCGCTTTATATGATGCTGGTAAAGAATCTGAAAGTTCTAGGTCCTGTAATCAAATAACTGATATTGATTACTAAACATATTATAAAATTATAACATGTGGTAGCAGAGCCTGTGTATAGGACTTTCTTTTCTCTTTCCATAAATTTTTATCTGACAAATGTATCCTGTGAAATCATATATCAGTTTTGTGAATGCATAGTGATAGATCAGTTTCATGAATACATAGTAATAAACAGGTTGAAAGCCACTGTATGAAATTAGGGTATACAGTGTGCAAATTATAGACAAAATTAGCTGTTAATGAATCCAGTTACGGAAAGTTGAAAACTCAACCAAGTTTTAGTTTCCCGTAAATATAATTATTATAAGTATAATTATTATAGTAAATTTTTCTTTTACTCTGTTATTGTGAATGCTTTCTTTTTGTTATAGTGAAAGATGATAGAATGTTTTATTTTACTCTGGTAAAACACATTACTGTTAATTCAATGTGCAAAGTCATTTCATTGATTTAAGGTCTATATTAAGATATGGTTTGGTAGCCACCAAAGTAGCCCAACCGGAAAGACACGTAGATATTAAGTCAAATTATCAAAATTTAATGCTTGTTTTCCCTGGTGTTAAAATAATGACTATGCAAATCGCAATTATTTAGTCACAAGAATATTAGGTTGACCCAAAGGTGTACCAATTTTTGAAAGATTAATTAATTGGAGTAGGATGGTTGATGGGTATTCACGATTGAGGCTAGTACGGATACTCAAAGGTAACATACTTACTTAGTGGTGAATATTTTATCAATTAGTCCTATTAGGTGAAAGGAAATCACCATAATTGTTAATAGTTTACCATAAGATCAGCCCAAAGGTAGGTCACGGTAACACTATTCTATATTGTTTAATCATGTTTTTCAAAAATCACCATAATTGTTAATAGTTTACCATAAGATTAGCCCAAAGGTAGGTCACGGTAATACTATTCTCTATTTTTTAACCATGTTTTTCAAATTATTTATAACTCTTAGAATTAACGTCACAAGCATGTATCTATGATTGCAGTATCAGTTCCTATTTCGCTGCATTCGCATGCCTCTTCTGTCCCGATCCTGAACGGAATGAATTTCTCAGATTGGAAAGAACAGGTTCAGTAGCACTTGAATTTGAAAAACCGGCTGCTATTACTAGTGACAGCAGTGTAGACGAAAAATCTACATTCAAAGCATGGGAAAGATTGAATAGACTGAGCCTTAAGTTTATGCGGATGACTATAGCAAACAACATTAAGTCAACTCTTCCTAATACTGAAAATGCTAAAGAATTTCTGAAATCTGTGGAAGAGCGTTTCAAAACTGCAGACACGTCTCTTGCTGGGACACTGATGGCTAAGCTTACCACCATGAAGTTTGATGGTATGCGTGGAATGCATGAGCATGTCCTTGAAATGACAAACTTGGCTGCTCAATTAAAGACTCTTGAGATGAATGTGGATGAGTTCTTTCTTGTGCAATTCATTTTAAACTCCTTACCTCCTCAGTATGGGCCATTTCAGATTCACTATAACACTATTAAGGACAAGTGGAATGTGAATGAGTTGGCCGGTATGCTCAATCAAGAAGAGGCAAGACTTAAGCAACATGGACAACATTCAGTTCATTTCACAACTCAAGGAGCCGAAAGGAAAGGGAAAAAGCCTAGAAATGGCATGAAGTGAACACCATCCAAGACTAATGAGCCTAATCAAGGTTCCAGACTTATAAGAAGGAAAGGAACAATGATAAGTGTCACTTCTGTAAAAAGTCGGGACACTATCAGAAAAACTGTCCGAAACGTAAGGAATGGTTCGAAAAGAAAGGCATGAATTTCGTTTCTATTTGTTTCGAATCAAACCTAATTGAAGTTCTTTCTAATACTTGGTGGATTGACTCTGGGGCTACTACTTATGTTTCTAATACCCTGCAGGGATTCCTTACAACCCAAACCACAAATCCAAATGAGAATTTTCTATTCATGAGAAATCGGGTTAAAGCTCCAGTTGAAGCCGTTGGGACTTATCGTTTATTTCTAGATTCTGGTTATCATTTGGATTTGTTTCAGACTCTATATGTTCCTTCTATTTCCAGAAATTTAATTTCCTTGCCCAGACTTGATATTGATGGTTACTTCTGTAATTTTGGAAATAAAAGTTTCAGTCTGTTTAAGAGTACCTCTTTTGTTGGTTCGGGCATTCTTTCTGATGGTTTGTACAAATTAAAACTTGATAATCAATTTGCTGAAACTATTCTTACCCTGCATCATAATGTTGGTATTAAACGTAGTCTCATGAATGAAAATTCCTCGTACTTGTGGCATAAAATGCTGGGACATATTTCCAGAGAAAGGTTACTTAGATTAGTAAAAGATGGGATTCTCTTGAACTTAGATTTTTCTGATCTTGGAGTGTGTGTAGATTGTATTAAGGGCAAACAAATCAAACACACCAGAAAAAGTGCCACAAGAAGTACTGAGCTTCTTGAGATTATCCATACAGACATTTGTGGGCCTTTTGACAATCCATCTTTTGGTGGAGAAAATTATTTTATCACCTTTATTGACGATTTTTCACGCTATGGTTATGTCTAATTGTTGCATGAAAAATCTCAATCGGTGGATGCCCTTGAGGTATATATTACTGAGGTTGAAAGGCAATTAGACAGAAAAGTGAAAATCATCAGATCTGATAGAGGTGGTGAATACTATGGAAATTATGATGAAACAGGGCAGTGCCCTGGCCCATTTGCTAAACTCCTTGAAAAGCATGGCATATGTGCACAATATACTATGCCTGGAACGCCACAGCAGAATGGTGTAGCTGAAAGGCGTAATCGAACTTTAATGGATATGGTTAGGAGTATGTTAAGTAATTCCAATTTACCCAAGTCATTGTGGATGTATGCTCTTAAGACCGCTGTATATTTATTAAATCAGGTTCCTAGTAAGTCAGTTCCAAAAACCCATTTTGAACTGTGGACAGGAAGGAAACTGAGTTTAAGACACCTGCATGTTTGGGGTTGTCCAGCAGAGGTTAGATTTTACAATCCACATGAAAATAAATTGGATTTTAGAACATTCAGTGGTTATTTTATTGGTTATCCTGAAAAATCCAAAGGGTATAGGTTTTATTGCTCTAATCACAGTACGAGAATTGTAGAGACCGATCATGCCAGATTCATTGAAAATGGTGAAGTCAGTGGGAGTGATAAATCACAAAATGTGGTTATCCAAGAAGTTAGGGTACAAGTTCCTGTACCTATGGATTCAAAGGAAATTGTTGTTCCTATCATTGATAAACAACCTGACAACATTGAACAACAAATTAATGAACCACCACTCCATAATGAGTCTGTCACCGATGAACCGATGGTAGATGGACCACAAGAAGTAGTATTAAGGAGATCTCAAAGGGAAAGGAGGTCTGCTATTTCAGATAATTATGTGGTTTATCTACAAGAATCAGATTTTGATGTAGGAACATGTAAGGATCTGGTTTCATTTTCACAAGCCATAGAAAGTAATGATTCTGCTAAATGGATTAATGCCATGAATGATGAATTGAAATCAATGGACCAAAATGAAGTCTGGGATCTCGTTGAATTGCCCGAAGGATACAAGAAAGTTGGTTGCAAATGGGTCTTTAAGACCAAACGCGACTCTAAGGGTAATATCGAACGACATAAAGCTAGACTTGTGGCCAAAGGTTTCACTCAGAAAGGAGGCATAGATTATAGAGAGACCTTCTCTCCTGTGTCCAAGAAGGACTCACTTAGAATCATTATGGCATTGGTAGCTCATTACGATTTAGAACTGCACCAAATGGATGTGAAAACAACTTTTCTGAATGAGAGTTTAGAGGAAGAAGTCTATATGGATCAACCTGAGGGTTTCTCCATTAAAGGAAAAGAACACCTGGCTTGCAAACTTAAGAAATCAATATATGGACTTAAACAAGCTTCCCGGCAGTGGTATCTTAAGTTTCATAATACCATTACTTCTTTTGGATTTAAGGAAAACACTGTTGAAGGTTAGTGGGAGTAAGTTTATATTTCTGATTTTGTATGTTGATAACATATTGCTTGCCACCAGTAATTTTGGTTTATTACAAGAAACCAAAAAGTTTCTTTCTATGAATTTTGAAATGAAAGATATGGGTGAGGCATCTTACGCGATAGGAATTGAAATATTCCGGGATCGATCACGTAGATTGTTAGGATTGTCTCAGAAGGCTTATATCGAAAGAGTTCTAGAAAGATTCGGAATGAATAATTGTTCAGCTGGTGATGCCCCTATTCAGAAAGGGGATAAATTCAGCCTTATGCAATGTCCGCAGAATGAATGGGAACGAAAACAGATGGAAGGAATTCCTTATGCTTCTGTAGTAGGAAGTTTAATGTATGCACAGACTTGCACTAGACCAGACATCAGTTTTGCAGTTGGTATGTTGGGAAGATACCAAATTAATCCTGGATTGGATCACTGGAAAGCTGCAAAGAAAGTGATGAGGTACTTGCAGGGAACGAAGGATTACATGCTCACATTTAGGAGGTCTGATAATCTAGAGGTGATTGGCTACTCAGATTCGGATTTTGCTGGATGTGTTGACAGTAGGAAGTCCACTTTTGGTTATTTATTTCTATTAGCTGGAGGAGCAATATCATGGAAAAGTGTGAAGCAAACCATCACTGCTTCATCCACTATGGAAGCTGAATTTGTGGCATGCTTTGAGGTCACGGTTCATGGATTGTGGTTGCGAAATTTTATCTCAGGACTTGGGGTTGTCGACTCTATTGCCAAGCCGCTGAGGATTTATTGTGATAACGCCGCAGCTGTATTTTTCTCTAAGAATGACAAGTATTCTAATGGTGCTAAACACATGGAACTGAAATACTTTGCCGTTAAAGAAGAAGTTCAGAAACAACGAGTGTCAATTGAACACATAAGCACACTGCTCATGGTTGCAGATCCATTGACAAAATGATTACCACCAAAGACATTTAAGGAACATGTTAATAGAATGGGTATTGAACATAGCACATAACAGTTGCTATTTTTATGAAATAAATCACATTATGTTATTTGTTTTATTTGACACTTTGAGATCTTAATAAAGATGTTTCTGTTTGATACATTCTGTTCTAAATGTGTACGTACATGTATGAGAATAAAATGTATGATGACATGAATAGTCTCTGACAAGGGACATTATTGTTGGACCTTATGAACACACTCATTTCTTACAGACTAATTAAATAGGTTATTAATGTTGTGGTACATGAAAGGGACTATGTTGTTTTATTGACATGGAACCGTCATGACTCGCATTACTAGGTTATTTAATTATAATATTATGATGACCCACTGAAAACCAAGATGAATATGACTTATGGCGCATCTAATGTCTAATCTGTTAAACTCTAACGTTAAGCTATCATATGTGCCAAGTGGGAGAATGTAAGACTCATTTTCTAAATCAGTTTTTAATGACCAACATGATGAGACGCATGTGCTGGCAGCAGTTACGTTTTCACGGAGTTCTTGCTAACGAATTCAGGGGAATGGTCTCCAACTATGATGGGCACGTGGAGAATAACGGTCTTGGGGAAACCGGTCCTCTCTCCACCCATAAAAAGAACCTTCAGAATACCCATCGATTGATATCTGAAAGAGTGTATTGGAATAGGGTAAGAGAGAGAAACAGGTTTTCTATTTTAAAGAAGGTTGAAGCTGAGGATTTACTGTGCTGAAGACTAAAGCAAAGGGTTTACTGATCTGAAGATTTGAAGCAGTCAAATATCTACAAAACAAAATGGAGTCAGGTAATAAATTCATTAATGTTCAAATTCCGCTTTATATGATGCTGGTAAAGAATCTGAAAGTTCTAGGTCCTGTAATCAAATAACTGATATTGATTACTAAACAGATTATAAAATTATAACATCTTTATTTGGCATCTTTAAGTGGTTAGACCAGTTAGATAAAGTTACAATAAGCGCTGTGGTGAACCAGTACAGTCACGCTTTCTATCGCAACAATCCCATTCTCAAGGTTGAACTTACTGAATTGCTCTTACGTGTGAGAAATTCGCTACGAGGTAAATTGATTATCCTCTCTATGTTGACTGTAATGTAACAACTTTATGAAGAAGGTGCATATTTCTCTATTTACAATGCATTCTTAACAATTCAATGAAGTGAAAGCAAGCAAGAATACCGAATAATAACTAATTTTAACTTGCCAGTTACTCCTTTGTTGATGCAAGTTACCCATTTGTTATTTGTAGTGCAATTTTACCTCTCGCTGTTTTGAACTCGAATCATTCATTTATTGTTTGGGATGTCATTGCCATTATTTTTGTTGCTTGAGATGTAACCCAGAAGTGCAAGGCACCAACTAGCTTTGTGATGCTTGTGATTCACCTGCACATTAGTATGCCCACTGCCCAGCTCTCTCATTAAAAAATTATGACCTGGGTATTTTTTTTACCTAATCTATTTGTCCCGTTAGCCATGGTTTTACTTCCTACTGTTGTTTTCATCTCAGCCTAAAATATATCATGCATCTATCGTCGACTTGAGCCTGTGTTGGAGTTACACGACAACCTCCACGTTGAGTTCCCGTTGGTATATGGGGTTCCTTTTTAAAATTACCTTTTTGTCTGGTTTGAAACACTCATGGCCTTATATTGTTAACTTGCACGCCGCAAGTGGGAGCTATTTGGCAGATTTTGATCTTTGAGAGGGACATCGGCTAGAGAGTCACTATGCACCATAGTCATGTTTACTACCATTATCATGACTACAAGTTGTATGCAACTCTGTGTGAAGTAAAAAAAAATCTATGCCTATCCATATAAAGGCATACACTCCTAATAGATTCATGCTTATACATTGTTGTGCCTAATAAGTTTCTGGTATATAGGTAGTAAAATGGTAAATATGTCACAAGGAAACACCTGTGTAATCTCCACACTCACCTGAAGCTTACGAGTGAAAACATAAAAGAACAGGGGAAATATACCAAAACCTAAAACATATTTCAAATGTGCATATTTAAACAATAAAACATACAAAGTCCAAAGTTACATGAAACCTTAAAAAATCCAGACCCAATGGCGCACACATTTCAAGCAAGCTCAAAAACATACCTGAAGAAACCGGGTATTTACTAGTTACATAGAAGTCCAGAAATCCACTTCACCGCTCTACTAAAAATGAAATGCAACACTACACTATCCAAATGAAATGCAACACTACACTATCCAGTGAAATTTCTGGTGGCTAAATAATTTAGCATTGTTTTGCTGTTGTTATAACTTTTAATCTCTCCCTAACGAGATCAAGAATTCCTTTCCATACCTCCCAAGCTCCATTCCCCTCTGGCAATACCCGGTGTCCCTAGTATTAAATTCCAACTGGGGTGAATCTGCGGACTTGGGTAACACTTTTTGGCAAGCGCATT
>LPNX011075860.1:1352092-1377459 GCA_001517045.1 Pseudotsuga menziesii | reverse complement strand
AAAAAAATATCACTATGAAGCCAACATAATATTCTACAATTTGTTTTTTTACTGCAAGTCAAAATTCACATGGCATATATGCGTTTTGAGGGCTTCTATATAGCATATGAGTAAAAAATCAGGTTTTCATCGCCAAAATTGGCCAAAAAGTGTTACCCATCTTCATGGAAGCTTTTATTTGATTCAACAACCACAGCCGTAAACTTATATCCCAAAATAAAAGATCTGTCGATTAGTATATTCATGTTCAAATCTCCAACTTAGCTTTTATTTGATTCAACAACAACCACAGCTGTAAACTAATATACCAAAATAAAAAAAATCTGTCGATTAGTATATTCATGTTCAAAGACAAGAAAGTAGATAAAACTTCAACCAATTTGAAAATGCAAAACCTCAACATGCACCAGCCGGGAATCGAACCCGGGTCTGTACCGTGGCAGGGTACTATTCTACCACTAGACCACTGGTGCTTACATGAAATACTGCTCTACACAGATTTCTGTGCAACTTGTTTTAATTGTAGATCACGTTCATGCCCGATGCTCATAATATTTGTTAACTATTTATTAAACTACATTTGATGCTATTCTTTTTTGGAAAGAACTTATATAAATATATGGGAATCCATCTTATTAGTTAACTATTTATTAAACTACAATAAATCCATGATGTTATTATTTTTTGATAAGAGATTATCAAACCAAAGTTTGTATAAACAAGTTTTAAGTTCCTCTCAAACCAAAGTTTGCAAAAACAAGTTTTAAGTTGTTATTCAATTCTTTTTGAAGGGAACTATATTTTGCATAGACAACCAAACCTTCCAAATACTTCCGTAAAATCATATTAAAATTTGAGGAATAAGATCTCTATCCCAAAGAGAAGCCAAAACTAGGATACAATAAATCCAATGGCAATAAAGCCTATAAATTAGTACAAAAAGCCTCACCCTAGAAAGCCAAAGATGTTTTTGCAGTTACAAATTTTAGTTGTCATCAGTTGACTTGTTACCATGCCTGTGGGTGTAATAGAATGCCTTGGTTGCCTGCAACAAATATTCACTTATACAACCACTCTGCATTTGTGCTATGATTAAAAAAAATAAAATAAAAGTAAAGTTGATAGAAATTACAAGCCATCTTTGTGAATTTGTGCTATGACTTAAAAAAAAAAAACTAAAGTTAATAGAAATTACAAGCCATCTTTGAGGAACGTTAAGAGAGAGTCTGCAAATCCTAGACAATATATCTATAGCTAGTCCCAGTGCAAAAGTAAAATTCGTCCCTTTCTACTTTAATGTTTCCTAAATTCTATTAACCCTCTTGTGTTTTCCATCTTTTTACAATTATCTGTTAATTATGATATGTGCCTTCAAATTTCAATCCATTTTTATATTTGAAACTTCAACCATAATTATCTTTTAATGTTGAGGGAATTTCAACTACTATGAGCAAACATTGTCTTCATATGGCTTCATAAGTCTAATCTCAGGTATTTTTGAATGCTTCGATTTATTTGGCAGCTGATACTAGAGAATCATCTTGGTGCTCATTGAACTCATCATTGAGTAATATTAGAAATAACTATGGTTGGAAAAGTCTATGATGGCCATTTGTTAAGGGATAGAAACCATATTTCAAGTGGACGTTTGGAGAAGATCACTGTTAAGCTCACGATCAAGAACTTGTCCCTACAATTTTCCCTCAACAACAAACATAGATCCAAGCATGAAATATATTACGTGTTAGTATTCAATTTAGCATAATCCATTTAAACATGTATAAAGCAATTGCACCCATGGATAAAATATAAGCCATTGCACATGAATTTTGGACGAGAAATGGATATTTCTATTAATATAAAAATAGAGATACAATGTGATAACCTATGTCGACACCTCGTCAGAACCGAGAAATTGAGTCCCTCCACTTGGGCCTCCACCATTTCAATCCTCCATACAAGGCGAGCTCACATAAGGGAATGGAGAGCTTGGGAGACAAACACAAATGGTTTTATCAACAAAGACAATGAGATGTAGGCCCAAGTGTATGGTAATGTAAATTTTTTTGCTATAGTCTCTTTACTCTCTAAGTTTCTCCTCCTCCAATGCTTCAGAATGACTTAATATATAGCCCTCCAATGGGAAATGGAGGGTCGAATCAGAGCGTTTCCCCACATATGGAAGGCTAGGGATCAAGGTATTCGTTACGTGATGGGGAAACCTCCAAATATTTTTTGTTTTTGAGCACAGAACCCGATGTACACGGACTATAGTGGTGCAAGATGCATATACATGAGCTGTATAGTTGATGACCCTTGCATGTTTTCAAAAATGACTTTTAAAGGGTTAAACTGAAGCATCAAAGCTATATTGAATAAAAGGGGTATAGGGAGTCTGCATAGGGACAAGGGAAAGCCATGCAGACATGATGCATGAGGTGTGAAACTTTAATGTTGTCGCAAAGCTGTTGCAGGCACTTGGATCTCAGGCTACATGAGATCCAACAACCCACAATAGTATTAAATGAACTGCCGCAGGCTAGATAATTTTCGCCAGCAGATTAGGCTTTCATATGAGGCTAGCATATGAGGGGACATGTGTCAATTGAAATTCTTAGGCCAAATTTCGAGGATGATTTCATCAAATTTGAACCAATAAAAAAAAGAAAATTAAAATTTCACATAAATAAAACTGTTGGTTATAAAGTTTAACTTAGCGAATCCCAAATATTGAGAGTACATATGGGTTAACAGAATTCAACGGTCGGTTTATGTCCTTTCTATGTAGGGATTTCATATAAATATCTCGAAATTGATCTTTATCACATGTTTAAATAGAACTATAGCATTGATAAAAAATTAATGGAGGGTGTAAAACTAATTATGGACTTGAAAATAATTATAAATCAATAGACCTTAATCTTTGGGATAAGAAGAAACTCTTTTGTGAGACTTTTATCACTCTTATTATATTATATGAATGTGAACTTTGAGGCTGCAACATCTCTAAAGAATTGTGGAGAATGATAGAGCAAATCCAAAAATGTTTTATAACATATAAACTCAAAATTAAAGGCAATACACCTTATCCTATCCTCCTCATAAAAACAAGTCTCACCCCCATTAAGAGCATAGCTATGACTAAGTACCTATTGTGAACTAACAATATAAACATGAGAGATAAGAGGATCCCTAAAACCTTTTATACTCCGGTCAAAACCACATGTGGCTTAAGCAAGGTTGGCATAAAGATGTAAAGTATTGGCTAAATCATTGAGGAGTAAGGAAAAAGCTTCTTTGCATAATAATGATAATATTAAAAGTATTATTACATTTAAACTTACAGAGAAGTTATGTTGTGATATATAATTAGAGGATAAAAGAAAATTAAGATACTATAAGGAGATGATCAAGCATAATCTAGAATATTAAAAGTATATTTTTATTTTAACTAGTGTAAAGTAGAAAATCAACATTGCTAAAATAAAAACAAATTCTCACGAACTTTATAGTGAAATGGGATGCTGGATATTTCCTAAAAGCACATTGTACAAAATAATTTGTCATGTTTGTGACACTAAAAAGGTCGAAGATGAAAAATGACATTCTCATAGAATGTCTTGTGTAAATCCACATTAAAGCGAAATTTCAAAATATTTGTCAGAATACCGACCATCACAACCTTTTAACTCATTACAACTATTATGATTTATGAATTCTCTTTTTAAATCTTTTGGTGCACAAAAATAATTTTTTAAGGAAAACCAAATGGCTCTTTATATTTTGCAAGGCCCCATAAACCAAAATTAGTCTTAGTAAACATTTATAAATCATCGTCATCATCATTCCGAAACTTATAAAATTAATTTTGTTTTTAGATATTCCACTTTATAAATAACATTTCACAAGATAAGAAACTTAGTGGAAATATGCCTTACATAGATAATACACCCAAATTGCTAGAAACAAAATATTTGATCATGAATTTAAACATGGCCCTGTACAATTATTTTGAATCTGTGTAAAGCCTCAACTGTTATATTGAGAGATAATGTCACTTGGATGACTAAAAATGGAGCAAGTAATAAAATATGGTATGATAGAGTTATGAACAAACCCGCTCTAAGGGAAATTCCTCTACTTCAATAGTTAAGAACATGGATGATTAATAACAATCTACTTTTGTTGGAGGATATTGTGGACTGGGATAACAATGGCTATTGGAGAGAATCGAGATCCCCAAAGGTTATTTCATGCAAAATCAACTATGTTGCCTTCTCCCTCAAATCTCGGTTTGGAAAACTATATGGAAAAGTGATGCTCTTCTTAAAGTGAATATGTTTAATTGGATATTAAATATGGAAGAATCTTTACCTTTGACAGTCTTAATCTTCAAAGACAAGGAATCCAAAGGCCCTCTCAATGACATCTTTGTAAAAGTGAAGGAGAAAATATAAATTCTTTGTTCTTACTCCGTGAATATGATATAGAGGTGTGGGGGTAAGAGTATGGCTGAATTATGTATTACACCCGTAGCACCTCTGGCCCTTGAGGAAGCTTATTTAACCTGAAATATACTTGAGGAAATTCACCGACAAACTTATGTTCAAACAGATATGGAGAGCTCTCCCTTATTTCATCTTTTGGAAAGTTTGGTTGGAAAGAAATGAAATCATTTTCAATGATAAGAAAGTTCAATCAAGAACTGTAACGAATCAAGCTTGGGAAATGTTAATTGAATCCATTAAAGCAAAAGGGATTGCCAAGCAACAATTACATAAGCTAGAAATTTAGGAAAGGAATTGGTTACAATGTCTTCTGTTCACTTCAGATCTACCAAAGAAACCCTCAATGAAGCCAAGGGTTAGAGGAGTTGGTAAGTGGAGGCTGAGAATAAAGCAAGAAAATGTGAGTGAATGGATTATAGAACAACACAAGTATACTCTTTTCTTTGATGGAGCTTTGAAGAACAATCCAGGGTTGGTAAGTGATGGGGCGGTTCTCTTTAACCTTAGAGGAAATATTGACAAAATTTATGGATGGGTTTGAGAATCAACACAAATAATAAAGCGAAAGCACTGGCTTTATGGTAGGGCTTAAACCAGGTTAATGATTTAAATATCCAAACATTGAATTCCATAAGGGATTCCATGGCCATAATTCGTCATTTAGTCTTTCAATCTAAACCTAAAGACCTAAAGACTTGATTCTCGCTTCACTACTTGAGCGAATATAATGGGAAATGATATTTTTTTCAAGTTCTATGAGCACTTAACAAAGAGGATGATTATCAAGCCAACAAGGCTTGTAATCTCCTTATGGAGGCCATACGGTTAAATGGTGAAAGAGTATTTCATTATATCATTCTCTAATGCTATGGATTGGAGAAAGGATAATCATGAAGTGACTGACCGGTGACGAGGTGACATCAAGAATGGATTGGCATTTAAGCATGAAATTAAGGATCATTAGGCCGAAGGTCGAAATCCATCACAGTTGACATGCTTTACTAGTAGGGATTTAATTCCCATAATGAATTCCGAGGTACGGAATGAGGACAATTTTTTGTATTTGATTTAGCACGGGTCACCTTTTGTTGGAGATCGCAAAGATACAAAAGACAGCTATGTCTCAGGTCCTTACTTTAACTTAGGATCAATCAGATTTTCTTCATCTTCACAAGTTTGCATGGGTAATGGATAGGAAGATGGAAGAATATGCAACTAAAGTGGAGCTTGTTTGTGATTATACTGTAACAACAAACTGCCTTCCAATATCAGCGGCGGCACGAACCCCATCTTGGACTAGGTTTAAATGGCACTGAGATCATGACTTCAGCAAGACAATACATACTGTGCATTAGTAGAAATTCATCTCATAACAACGATACATATTTTTTTTCACATAAAAAATTGCATTTTTATATTGATAAAGTTACAAGCTCTCCTATATAAAAAGGAAAACTACAACATAAAAAGCTGAAATTAACAAGAAAACTACAACATAAAAAGCTGAAATTAACATGATACTATTCTAAGGCGGCCAAACTGTCAGATGCCACAACCTGACCATCAGATGACCATAGCTCAAAAAAAAATAACGCCAACTTTAGCCTGTAAAGCATGCTTCGATAGAAAATCAGCCTGTTTGGAATTGGTGTCTATAACCTTGGAAGTGTTTATATCTTTGGAATCAGTTTCTCGAGCATGCCTTAATTTTGTTTAATTTAATGACAATCAATATCTAATCAGTTGTAGCTTATTTAATGTTGTGGAAGCAGTATTACAGGTCATTAGATTTCAAGCTGTTTGAGATCCAATGACCTATAATGCCGCTGCCACAACATTAAATAAGCTATAACAAGTTAGATATTGATTATCATTAAATTAAACCAAGTTAGCACATACTCGAGATACTAATTCCAAGGATATAAACACTGATTGCAATGATATTGAGAATATTATTTTCAAGCATGGTGTATGAGCTTAGCCTTTACACAAGCATTGCTTGAGAATCGCCTGGAATTTGACGTTCTGCGTGGAAAGTATTTGATGGGTTTAATAAATTTTTTGCAAACCCTCTATTTGAAGTTTGGTTATTTACATTACACGTTACAAATTCTAATATAGGTAGGTTAGCTTATATCAATTTACCAAGTCTATATTATACTATTTATTTGGAAAGACTAGATATATTATTTGCACGACATGTTTTAATTGTGTTCATTAATGAATCAGTTGATGAATGAGTGAAGTTGAATGTATTATACTGGACAACTCATTCAAATTTTAAAACCAGATGGTTTATGGACAAGAGTGCAAATCAAGAAGGAAGCATTTAGTAACTAGTAATTTTTCAATGTAATTGTGACTGGAGTTTGATGTTCGTGTTAAATTTGCTTTTCAGTAGATCAAATTCTTCCTTATTTGTGCATAATAATAATGCAAAATGTGTTAATTAATGGATGAAAGTTTATACATAGTGATGATGTAGAATGAGTTAATAGATGACAATAAGAAATATAATTCTTAAGGATAAGATTTTATTATAATCCAATAATAAAATTGAATACAGTAAAAAAATTGACACTTAATAAATTTGTTAAAAAGTAACATGACAAGCACTAAAAACTTAGAGCAGTTATCAAATTTCCAATTGACAGGTACTTAGATTTTGAAATCCAATAACTTGTAGTGCTACTGCCGATTTAAGCATTGTGTATGAGCTTAGCCTTACACAAGCATTGCTTGAGATCCAATAACGTGTATGCTACTGCCAATTTTCGCCTAAATACAAAATTTGGATTTACTTAATAAACTTTGATCATTGAACTAGTTGAACATGTCAATTCTCTACCCCTGTAATGTCTGAAAGTGCACTTATGCATTTTTGAAGTTGTGTTGAATCACATGGTGATCTCTATGCTGGGTTGGCACTAGCATAGCAGTGGTTGGCTTCATTTACAAAATTACGAGGCTTGACTAGGAGGGGAACTTGGCCAGCCGAATAGTGTGAATGTTTTAATGTAATATAATGCAAAAGGGAATGCATTGATCACTGAACAAGTAGCATCCATGTGCAACAACAAATAGAGAATTTAAATTGATTGATGCCAGAAATGAGCAACCGCATCCAAATGATGTTAAAATCTATCGCCGTTGCCGGGGATCGAACCAGGGTCACCCGCGTGACAGGCGGGAATGCTTACCACTATATTACAACGATTGGGATTACCATTTTAGATTCTATTTAATTCAACAATCACAGATATAAACTTAGACTGGACATAACAACTTAGCTTTTATTTGATTCAACAACCACAGCTGTAAACTTATATCCCAAAATAAAAGATCTGTCGATTACTATATTCATGTTCAAAGACAATAAAATAGATAAAGCTTCAACCAAATTGAAAATGCAAAAAATCTGTCGATTACTATATTCATGTTCAAAGACAATAAAATAGATAAAGCTTCAACCAAATTGAAAATGCAAAAAATCATCATGCACCAGCCGGGAATCGAACCCGGGTCTGTACCGTGGCAGGGTACTATTCTACCACTAGACCACTGGTGCTGATACAGAAAGCTTTCCTACAAAAATATCTGTGCAACTTGCTTTACTTTATAGATCACGTTCATGCCGATGCTCATAATATTAGTTAAATATTTATTAAAGTACATTTAATCCATCTTTTGATGTTATTTATTTTTATTATTTTGGAAAGAACTCATATAAATATATGGGAATCCATCTTATTAGTTAACTATTTATTAAACTACAATAAATCCATCCTTTGATGTTTTTTTTTAAAATTTTTTTTTTTAAAGATTATCAAACCAAAGTTTGCAAAAACAAGTCAAACCAAAGTTTGCGAAAACAAGTTTTAAGTTGTTATTCAATTTTTTAAGGGAACTATATTTTGCATAGACAACCAATCCTTCCACATACTTTCGTAAAATCATATTAAAATATGAGGAATAAGAGCTCTATCCCAAAAAGAAGCCAAACCTAGGATACAATAAATCCAATGGCAATAAAGCCTATAAATTAGTACGAAAAGCCTCACCTTAGAAAGCCAAAGATGTTTTTGCAGTTACAAATTTTAGTTGTCATCAATTGACTTGTTACCATGCTCGTGGGTGTAATTGAATGCCTTGGTTGCCTGCAACAAATATTCGGTTATACAACCACTCTGAATTTGTGCTATGACTTAAAAATAAATAAATAATAAAAGTAAAGTTAATAGAAATTACAAGCCATCCTTGAGGAAATCCCAAACAATATAGCTATAGCTAGTCCCCGGTGCAAAAGTAAAATTCGTCCCTTTTTACTTTAATGTTTCCTAAATTCTAATAACCCTCTTGTGTTTTCCATCTTTTTACAATTATCTGTTAATTATGATATGTGCCTTCAAATTTCAATCCATTTTATATTTGAAACTTCAACCATGATTATCTTTTAATGCTGAGGGAATTTCAACTACTATGAGCAAATATTGTCTTCATATGACTTCATAAGTCTAATCTCAGGTATTTTTGAATGCTTCGATTTCTTTGGCAGCTGATACTAGAGAATCATCTTGGTGCTCATTGAACTCATCAAGTAATATTAGAAATAACTATGGTTGGAAAAGTCTATGATGGCCATTTGTTATTTGTATGATGGCCATTTGTTAAGGGATAGAAACTGTATTTCAAGTGGACATTTGGAGAAGACCACTGTTCAGCTCATGATCAAGAACTTGTCCCTACAATTTGCCCTCAATAACAAACATAGATCCAAGCACGAAATATATTACATGTTAGTATTCAATCTAGCATAATCCATTTAAACATGTATAAAGCAATTATACCCATGGATAAAATATAAACCATTGTACATGAATTTTGGACGAGAAATGGATATTTCTATTAATATAAAAATAGAGATACAATGTGATAACCTTTGCCGACACCTTGTCGGAACCGAGAAATCGAGTCCCTCCACTTGGGCCTCCACCATTTCAATCCTCCATACAAGGCAAACTCACATAAGGGGATGGAGAGATTGGGAGACAAACACAAATGGTTTTATCAACAAAGACAGAGATGTAGACTCAAGTATATGGTAATGGGAAATTTTTTGCTATAGTCTCTTTACTCTCTAAGTTTGTCCTCCTCCAATGCTTCACAATGGCTCAATATATAGCCCTCCAATGGGAAATGGACGATCGAATCAGAGTGTTTCCCTACATATGGAAGGCTAGGGATCAAGGTATTCGTTACGTGATGGGGAAAACTCCAAATATTTTTTGTTTTTGAGCACAAAACCCGATGTACGTGGACTGTAGTGGTGCATGATGCATATACATGAGCTGTATAGTTGATGACGCTTGCCTGTTTTCAAAAATGACTTTTAAAGGGTTAAACTGAAGCATCAAAGCTATATTGAATAAAATGGGTACATGGAATCTGCATAGAGACAAGGGAAAGCCATGAAGACATGATGCATGAGGTGTGAAACTTTAATGTTCCTGCAAAGCTGTTGCAGGACGTTGGATCTCAGGCTACTTGAGATCCCACAACCCACAACAACATTAAATGAACTGTCGCAGGCTAGATAATTTTTGCCCGCAGAGTAGGCTTTCATATGAGGGGACACATGTGTCAATTGAAATTCTTAGGCCAAATTTAGAGGATGATTTCATCAGATTTGAAGCAATAAAAAAAAGAAAATTAAAATTTCACATAAATAAAACTGTTGGTTATAAAGTTTAACTTAGCAAATCCCAAATATTGAGAGTACAAATGGGTTAACAGAATTCAACGGTCGGTTTATGTCCGTTCTGTGCAGGGACAAAACAATAATAACTTGGAGGAAGGGACTTCATATAAATATCTCGAAATTGATCTTTTTCACATGTTTAAATAGAACTATAACATTGATAAAAGAATTAATGGAGGGTGTAAAACTTATTATGGACTTGAAAATAATTGTAAATCAATAGACCTTAATCTTTGGGATAAGAATAAAGTCCTTTGTGAGACTTTTATGAGTCTTATTATATTAAATGAATGTGAACTTTGAGGGTGCAACATCTCTAAAGAATTGTGGGAATGATAGAGCAAATCCAAAAATGTTTTATAACATATAAACTCAAAATTAAAGGCAATACGCCCTATCCTATCCTCCTCATCAAAGCAAGTCTCTCCCCCATTAAGAGCATAGCTATGACTAAGTACCTGTTGTGAACTAACAATATAAACATGAGAGATAAGAGGATCCCTAAAACCTTTCATACTCTAGTCAAAACCACATGCGGCTTAAGAAAGGTTGGCATAAAGATGTAAAGGATTGGCTAAATCATTGAAGAGTCAAGGAAGAAGTTGTTTTGCATAATAATGATAATATTAAAAGTATTATTACATTTAAACTTAAGAATAAGTTATGTTGTGATATATAATTAGAGGATAAGAGAAAATTAAGATACTATTATGAGATGATCAACCATAATCTAGAAGATTAAAAGTATCTTTTTTATTTTAACTAGTGTAAAGTAGAAAATCAACATTGCTAAAATAAAAACAAATTCTCACAAACTCTATAGTGAAATGGGGTGCTGGATATTTACTAGAAGCACACACGACAATAATTTGTCATGTTTGTGACACTAAAATGGTCGAAGATGAAAAATCACATTCTCATAGAATGTCTTGTGGAAATCCACATTAAAGCAAAATTTCAAAATATTTGAACACCTACCATCACAACCTTTTAACTCATTACAACTATGATGATTTATCAATGCTCTTTTTAAATCTTTTAGAACACAAAACTAAATTTTTAAAGAAAAGCAAGTGGCTGCTTATATTTTTAGAGACTCCATAAGCCAAAATTAATCTTAGTAAACATTTATAAATCATCGTCATCATCATTCAGAAACTTATAAAATTAATTTTGTTTATTCCACTTTATAAATAACATTTCACAAGAGAAGAAACTTGGTAGAAATATACCTTACATAGAAAATACACCGAAATTGCTAGAAACAAAATATTGGATCATGAATTTAAACATGGCCCTGTACAATGATTTTGAATCTGTGTAAAGCCTCAACTGTTATATTGAGAGATAATGTCACTTGGATGACTGAAAATGGATCAAGTATTAAAATATGGTATGATAGAGTTATGAACAAACACGCTCTAAGGGAAATTCCTCCACTTCAATAGTTAAGAATCTGTGTAAAGCCTCAACTGTTATATTGAGAGATAATGTCACTTGGATGACTGAAAATGGATCAAGTATTAAAATATGGTATGATATATGGTATGATAGAGTTATGAACAAACCCGCTCTATGGGAAATTCCTCCACTTCAATAGTTAAGAACATGGATGATTAATAACAACCTACTTTTGTTGGAGGATATTGTGGACTGGGATAACATTGGCTATTGGAGAGGATATTGTGGACTGAGATAACAATGGCTATTGGAGAGGATCGAGATCCCCAAATCTACCTGGAAATATGAAACAACAATGGAAAAGGGTTAGTCTTCTATTTTCAAGGAGCAACACCTTTAGGACGTTCTTTTTCTGATAGTAGGGTATGGGGAAAAGTGCAAAAGGTTATTTTATGCAAAATCAACTATGTTGCCTTCTCCCTCAAATCTCGGTTTGGAAAACTATATGGAAAAGTGATGCTCTTCTTAAAGTGAATATGTTTAATTGGATATTAAATATTGAAGAATTTTAACCTTTGACCATCTTCAAAGACGGAATCCAAGGGCCCTATCAATGACCTCTTCGTAAAAGTGAGGGAGAAAATATAAATTCTTTGTTCTTACACCGTGAATATGATAGAGAGAGGTATGGGGTAAGAGTATGGCTGAATTATGTATTACACCGCTAGCACCTCTGGCCCTTAAGGAAGCTTATTTAATCTGACATAAAATATACTTGAGGAAATTAATCGACAAACCTATGTTCAAACAGATATGGAGAGCTCTCCCTTATTTCATATTTTGGAAATTTTGGTTGGAAAGAAATGAAATCATTTTCAAGGATAAGAAAGTTCAATCAAGAACTGTAACGAATCAAGCTTGGGAAATGTTAATTGAATCCATTAAAGCAAAAGGGCTTGCGAAGCAACAATTACATAAGCTAGTTCACTTCAGATCTACCAAAGAAACCTTCAATGAAGCCTAGGGTTAGAGGGCTTGGTAAGTGGGTCTGAGCTTAAAAAACATGTACGTTCAGGCCATCCAAAGGACCAACAGCAAAGTCAACCGTTAACTTTGCTGTTGGTCCCTTGAATGGCCTGAACGTACATGTTCGTTAAGGATGGCCGATAAGTGGAGGCTGAGAATAAAGCAAGAAAATGTGAGCGAATGGATTATAGAACAACACAAGTATACTCTCTTCTTTGATGGAGCTTCGAAGAACAATCCAGGGTTGGTAAGTGATGGGGCGGTTCTCTTTAATCAAGTGAAAGCACTGGCTTTATGATAAGGCTGGTTAATGATTTGAAGATCTAAACATTGAATGCCATAAGGGATTCCATGGCCATAATTCGTCATATAGTCTTTCAATCTAAACCTAAAGATTCCAAGACTTGATTCTGGCTTCACTACTCGACCGAATATGATGGGAGATTAGTAGTATAGGGGAAATGATCATTTTTTTCAAGTTCTATGAGCACTTAACAAAGAGGATGATTATCAAGCCAACACGGCTTGTAATCTCCGTATGGAGGCCATACGGTTAAATGGTGAAAGAGTATTTCATTACATCATTCTGTAATGCTATGGATTGGTGAAAGGATAATCATGAAGTGACTGACTGGTGACGAGGTGACATCAAGAATGGATTGGCATTTAAGCATGAAATTAAGAATCATTAGGCCGAAGGTCGAAATCCATCACAGTTGACATGCTTTACTAGTAGGGATTTGATTCCGATAATGAATTCCGAGGTACGGAATGAGGACAATTTTTTGCATTTGATTTAGCACGGGTCACCTTTTGTTGGAGATTTCAATGTGAATATTGGAAGTGAATGCAATGTAGTTTGTAATCTAACACAATCAGATGGTGGTGACTCTAGAGTCTAGAAATAGTTAATTCGTACATGCGAACTGGAGTATTTAATTCAGTGGGGTCATTGAGCTAGCAAAGCTTTTCTTTAATTGCTCGTCTTATGATTATTTTAGGAGAGCTCTAGACTGGTTGAACGATAAGTTTTTGGAAGGAAAATGACACTAAATTGAAGGAGAAGACTTTTTTTTATAAAATCTATGGGTTGGATTGGAGGTTAGTAATATTGGTCTAGAAAATTTAAGCTGTTGCAAAGGCCTAAATGATAACCTCGATCTAGAACTGCATAAAAGAGTTATAAGAGTTGTGTCCATTATGCCCTGAGGAATGTGAATGCTACCAATCTTAATTAAAATTCAGCTTGGAAGTATTGTAAACATTTTTTAAGTCTCAGTGGGTAGGTTGTTAATTTGATAGTGTATCTGAGTTATTTCAGAGGTCTCCGTATCATAGGTCTCCAGTCAGCTCGGTTCAGTTTGAATATCCCTTTCCTCCATGTTCTCTCAGGAATCTTTTCCAGGCCTATGATTGCTTATGGAGAGATTTGAAAAGTTGGGGAGATAATCATTGGGTTGTTGGCATATCTCTTGAGAACAATTGGTATAGATTGGAGCTCGTAAAGAAAACTAAAAGTAGTGTCTGTCAATCCCCAAGTAAAATTGAGTTTGTTAAGTTGCATTCTTGGAATTGGAGTGATACTTGTACTAGAGCTCCTTTAATTATTTCTGTTCGAAGGGTTGGGACTCACTTGGGAGAATCAACAACACTTTGGAGTTGTTGAGGGCAAAAAATACATAACATGATGCAGAGTATTAAATACTGTTGCAGTAGCTTTGTAGGCCATTAGAGTATTAAATGCTGCTGCAGCAGCTTTGTAGGCCATTGGATCTTAATCGTTTGAGATCCAATGGCCTATATTGCTGCTGCTGCAGCATTTAATACTCTCCCGCAAGCTAAGTATTTTTAGCCGTTGTTAACGCTCTACTCTGTCCTTTATTGCAACACAATTATAATGACCTCTTATCAGGGAACCTGAGGCAACATTGGGCAGAGGGTTGAGATCCCTCAGGAGGACTTGAAGAATACAACGAATAGAAAAATCCATAGTGTTAAAAGCTAGCAGTAACAATGGGAGTTGAGATATGCATGTGATCACATCATATCAAACTCAAAGATTGATCTTCTAAAGGCCCAAATGAAACATATGAGATACAAATCGATTATGGCTGAAGTAAAGATTGAATTCAGGAAGGACAAAGTTAAATCTCATGAGGAAAACACTAGTTTGTTTCAGGAGGAATTTCCAAGTTTTGATTAGGTTCTGAACTATAATAGTTAGTCTGAAGTTCCATAGGCTCCTGTACCTCTTGAAGAGAATGCTAAGAATGAGACTGGGGAAGCTTCCTCCACTCTGAATCCATACACAACAAATTAGTAGACAGAGGTTGCAGACAGTCAGGTATGACTTTGTCGCATAATGTTTTCATATGTAGTACAATTTTTTGTTGTTGTTAGGCCAATACAATCGTGATTATACATGTCGACATTATAGTATTATTAGAATCAAGGTGGACTGTAAATCTTTTGGGAACTTCTTTTTGTATATTTCAAAATTTAGTTACTTATGCGGCTCAACTTAAAGAGAGCAAGTTGGAGTTATCACAATCAATCATCATATCAAGATTTTAACTTGAACCGTTTTCATAACAATCAATCAATTATCCTATCAAGATTTTAACTTAATCAATCAATTATCCTATCAAGATTTTAACTTAAACAATTTTCATAAAAATTAATGGGAGGATATAATTTCTCATTATTTAGGACTAAAAAAATTGAAGATAAACACCATTTTCTCTTAAAATACCCTACTTACAACCAAATT
Organism: Pseudotsuga menziesii; assembly: GCA_001517045.1. Classification (NCBI taxonomy): domain Eukaryota; kingdom Viridiplantae; phylum Streptophyta; class Pinopsida; order Pinales; family Pinaceae; genus Pseudotsuga; species Pseudotsuga menziesii. The sequence continues at coordinate 1,361,996 of LPNX011075860.1, read as the reverse complement.
CCAATGTAATTTCCAATTTTTACTATAGCCTCTCTATTCTTATAAGTTTTGACAACAACAGTGACCTAAGTAAGTTTTATGACCTGAGTATGTTTTTTGCTAAGTTTATGGTAACAAACACATTAATTTCTTTAGAACAAAATCAGTGCCCGCACCTGCGGCACTAAATTACATTTATATCATCTATTACCAAATAAATAAAAACAAAATTTTCATGTTTTTATCGAAATGTTAATATTCAAATTTCGGTAAGGTTACTGTCCACATGCTCATCTTGTGGAAATGGAGCAACTCTCCCTCACGTTTTCAATGGAAGGACACTGGATTCCAAGGAACCCTAAAACCACTGATGGTTTATATCAGAGATTCTACATAAATAAGAGAAAGCGTTGAGGTGTGGAGGTTGAGAATAGTGTACCTTAAAACCAAACCCTAGAAGTTAAAATGCACCGCCTCTCTATCCGTGTGAAGGACCTATCCACTACGTGAACGCAAGAGAACTACATTACGTCAGACTTGCTGGTGAATGCGTTGAAGCTTGACCTTGGAGTTTGTGTTGTCTGCCATGTTGATTCAAGACCTATGCGTTGGAGCAAGCACCGCGACTTTTGCTGCGTGAAGGAACCCTCAAACCTTCCTCCTTTTGCTATGTGAAAGCTGTAGAAATGAGTGTGATAGGAATGCGTTGAAGAACTGGAGCCGATTCAAATGCACTGGTATTATTGCTGCCGATTGTTGAAGACTAGGTTTGAATACTACGTATCTTTTGCTCCCTTAAAGACTAGTGTGTACACTAATATTAGCTGCGTGGAGTAAACCCTAATCTGGCTGCTCGTGCTTTGAATTGTGCAACTGTTGTTTGAATTAAGGAACTGTGTGTTGAATTGGGGACCCGTGCTTTGAACTGTTGCAGAGAACCTCACACTTGCACATTGGGCTGCCTTGGAGCTGTTAAAACTGTTCCATGACTGGCATTGCCAGGAAAAGTTGCAGCTTCAAGAGAAGATTTGGGACTGGTATGCTGTGCCTATTTGAAGGATCCAAGCAAAGAATGTAGTTGCTGCTACAACTGCTCCAAAAGCAAAGTTGTATTGCAGTCCAAAATCATCAACACTCATGAACCAAGGTAAAGCATTCTTTCTAAAGATTAACTCAGCTTTAGATTCAACTTCAAAATCATAACTTGCAAAGAGTCAATTTTGTACGTTTCTTATATTTTTTATACTTGCAATAGTCCTTGTGCAAGTGTCAACTTGAAAGTGAGTTGAATTGGGCTGAATTGTACTTGGGTGTATTCTCAGCTCAGAGTGACACCCTTCATTCTTCTTAGTTTGAGATTATTAAGTATTGTTTGTAAAAGGGTGGAGATGCAAGAATCTCTTCTCCATTTGAGTGAGTTTTTAGTTTATCAATGGGGAGATTAAATGGCTTGGTGGAGTTACTTCAAACCTCTACTTCTTTCCCCTGTCGACAACATTGTCATGATTGACAAGACCACCCTCACTAACTTTCGATATCATGTAAAAGAATCACAAGACACTCTTGAGTTTCTATAGTTTGAGTTGCAACTTCAACAAGAAAAAACACATTCTGAACTTTTTCATGATTTCGTGCAGTAGCCCACAAAAAGGACGCCACTTCTGAACCACACAAGCAAACCGATGACCCTAGTAGAGAAGTAAAAGAAAGTTAATATGAAGTTATGTTTACAACGATACCACTTGTTCTTTCCAATCCCATGATCAGACCATGGGAAGAGATCAACCACTACAAGCACATAACTAGTCTTGGATATGACAAGGAAGTGACAGTTCACATTCTCAATTTCTCCAAGACAATCGAGTTTCAGAGCGTTGGATTTCTCAACGAGAATTCATATTCATCCACTCCAGTTTAGAGTTTGACATGCCAACGCTATGATTGAGTTGGCCATATGAAAGATGAATGTTTTGATCTCCAATCTTGAAAGATTTGTGGAAAGCATACCCATTCTTTAGACATATTCTTCATTCTAAAGAAATCTTCAAGAAATAATATTCACTAGGGTGGATCGCTTCTTGGGAATGGTTAGCAACAACCAAGAAGATATATACGTCATATCAAAGAGTTCATTCTTAAGTATTGACACATCTTGTAGTTGAGACGTTCTCTTCTCCTCACATTGTTCCTGACAAGGAGGGATAACAGACCGTCATAAACAAGTGAGTGAGAAAAAGCAAGCCTATATTATATCTAGAGCTTTGATCCTGCCAAACTTAGAGCTATAGCCAATGCCAAAAACGAGACTATTCATTTAGTAGAATGCACCAAATTCTACTAGCCTTTTGGAATGTTCTAAGAACCTCTGAGCTTTTGGGCCAAGTTCTAGAGTTTGTGGTCAACTTAAAACTACTCATTCAATAGAACACAAAAAAATTCGGCTAGCCTTTTGGAATGTTCCAAGAACCTATGATCCTTTGAGACAAGTTCCAAAGTTTGTGGTCATCCTAAAACCACCTTCATGGTTCATGACTTGAGGTCATCTAGAACCACAACTTTATAGCTGCTAAGATCTATCAGTTTATGGTCAGCTTAAACCACCCACTTAGTAGAAGAATTCAACTTTTGCTATCCCTTTTGGTTTGTGGTCAGCCAAAAAGACTACTTCAAAGAGCACTTGTATTTAGCAGAAGATGCCAGCTTCTTCTAGCTTGCTTGGCAAATCCAGATTGTCAAGTTCGAGATGTTCATCCTTTTGCACATGTCTTTCTCCAATTTTCAGCTCTCTTTGGAGTCATTTACACCCCTTTAGATTAAGGGGGAAATTGTTGGGAACCTAATCCTTAGGGTTAGGAATATTTTGTGTTATTGTCTTTCTATTCACGTGAAAAGAAGACCAAGAGTCACAATGAATAGGAAGAGTTGTGAATGAGTACAAGAGACCACTCAGAAAACAAAACCAAGGGCCATCTCTCATGTATTTATATGTACATTTGTTAATGAGAATATGTGCTTTCACATCATTTATCTTTGTGTTCATGGTTCAATGTGTATTTGGATTTGTGTCAACCAATTTGCGTATATGCCTACATGGACAACTTAACACAACTAATACAATTAGGTTCACCATGCACTTATCCATATATTCCAACTACATAGTCAGGTGCACCATCCACTGACCGATATCCTCCACCAGTCCACCTATGTAGTCATTTGCACCATCTACCGATCCATGCACCTCCTCACCTGTCCAGTCAACTACAATATCCATTGGTCAACCAATGTAGTCATCTTCACCATCTACTAATCCACCTTCTACTTTGCCTATGTAGTAAGATCCACCATCCATTGACCCATCCACCAATCCACTAGCGTAGTTAGCTGCACCATCCATAAATACATCTCCTCCACCTATGTAGTTAGTTGCACCATACACTGATCCACCTACTACTCCACCTGCATTGTCAACTGCACCATTCACCACCAATCCATCCTTGGATATGTAGTGATAATTAATCCATAAAATTGAATCATAAACAAGGTATTTAGAGAGATATGAATGCCAAAAATCAGATACAAGAGACAATGAGATGAAATATGTGAAATATAAACCTTGTACTATAAAGTTCCAAAAGAGAGAGAAATGTTCACATGCCTCTTAAGGTAGGGTGACCTCTCAATGAATAGAGCTCCAATTATAACAACATTGACAAAACACTCCATAGCCTTCTAGCTATATAAATAGATTCTTAGTAGCAAAACCTTAACTACATGTGGTCCCATCATTAACGAGTACCAATCACCTAATGGGATTATTTCATAAAGAGGGTATAAGCAGGACATTATAATAGAAAGTGTTTTTTTTCTTCAACCATACAAGTATCGCAAATATGACAAATTCTTTTGCAACTTAGCAATTTTGATTTTATTCTTTACACTAGTTTAAATAGAGAGATAGTTTTGGTCTTGTAAATTAGGTTTCGTCACCTCCTTATAGTATCTTAATTTTTTCTTATCCTTTAATTCTTTATCAGACAACAATTTCTCCTTAAATTTAAATGAAATTTGTTTGTTTAATATTATTATCAATATTCTACCCCTGGGGTCAGTAAACCAATTGACGATAGGGTTCTCTGTTAAGGCATTCTTTGCGACTTCACGGGTTTAAACATCCTATACCCTTGTGTGTCGTGTATGGGGATGCACGATACACTTGGGGCTATAGTAGAAATATATCCGAATCAACCCTGTGCCATGTGAGTATGATCCTGACCCAATTATTGATTCCCCTAGTTACAAAAAAAAAAGATAGAAAAAATAGAATCAATGTTCTATAGAGTGACATCTTCCTTGATTCCCCAATTATTTAATAGATTTGGCATCTTTATGCCAACCCTGCTTTAACTCCAGGTGGTTTTGATTAATGTTTGAAGCAATCTTAGGAAGCCTCTTATCTTTCATGTTGTTTATCTTTTTCTTGTACATTAAGTAACTTGTCATTGCCATGCTCTCAATGGCGAAAAAACTCACTTCTATGAGGAGGGTAAGATAGGGTGTATTGCCTTTAATTTTAAGATGAAAGTTATATAGTGCTTATGGATTTTCTCAATATTCTTTCTCCGCGATTCTTTATAGATTTTGCAACCCAAACGTCATGACCATATGAAATAAAATGAGTGAGAAGAGTCTCAAAGAGGAAAAGGAGGTGGTATATATGTAGAGTGATCCCTAAAGGGAACTGACCTTCTCACTTTCTATACTCTAGATCTTTTGGGGGATTTTGGTCTTAAATAGGGTAGGTCAACCAATTATAAACCACTAGAAAAGACAAAGGATTTGGCCCCTTGTAGGGGCATAAAGGTCTCCTAGTTTGACAAATTTACAAATGTCCCTTTAGCCATATCTAAATCAAAGTGTCTTGATGAGCCTAAGTAGGGAAACAACGAATACTATGGTAATCCATTGAGACCAATCATGAGGTTAACCCTAATGGACAAGGATTCCTCTCAAAGAAAATACCTCCTCCTTAGTAGGTTTGTTACAAACAACATCTCGACTTTCCCAATGTCTTGATCTTCCTATTCACTTTGACCAAATGTAGTCTTTACTTGTTTTTATCACTTCTTACCTTAGGGTCTGTGCACTATTATGGATTTATTTTTTTATGTCCTTCATAACAATTATTGATTAACTAAGTTTTTTTGTGTGTCGCAACATGTTGGTGGTTTGGAAGAATCTCACTGGAACCTTGACACATTCAAGGTCCTTTGTCTTTTGATTTGAAGTCTAGTTTTGAGAAGTCATTCTCACTAAATTGATTTGTGTTTCCAGTTTATAAAATTTAAAGTAAATATCCCACGACTATCACATGCCTTATTTGTTTAGGTCTATTTATAAAGGATAAACTTTATAGTAAAATTTAGGCAATGATTTCTTATTTTTCGATATAAAGACATAATCCCTTGTACTTTTATTTACTTTTGCACATGTTCCTAGAACACAAAAATAATGTGATTTCCATTCTTTCTTTTGAATATAAATTATGAATTTTTCCATGGAAAAAACAATAATCAAATATACAGTATGAAAGAAATTCCATAAATATATCCAATATACACTATGAAATAAATTCCATAAATATATCCAATACAAAATATGCACTTGACGAAACACACATGGAAAGTTTTAATCTTGGTAAATGATGTTTGGGAATGCAGATCAAATCTATAGAGCTCAATCAAAGGGAGGAACAAGAGTACAAGGTGGGGATCCAAAAGAATCAATGATTGAGCCAACTAAGAGGATCTCCCCACAATTATTAGTACTCTTGGTTGCAATCCATGTGCCGAGAGGCTAACTATTTAAACACAATGATTGAATGTGAATAACTCAATAGTTGAATGGAGGATCATTGAGAGACTTCATGCTAACTTAATCTTAAAGTCAAGGAAAAAACACATGAAAGAAAAATAAGGAAGGTAAGTAAGAAAAAAAAATGTCTAACCCGAATTGAAACTATTATATTCCAAATCAACATATTTTTCATGCATGACATATCAGAATGGATGAAAGGAGGACCCCTTTCCATATTATTATTAGTTTTCATGAATGATCTCATTGTGACAAATTGCTTAATGTGTAACAATGATAAAAATAAATGAATCAACATAGAGACACAAAATGAAAATATATGGGCTAAATAGAGTGTGAGAGATGTGTAAAAGTTTTAAATAACTATGACAAATGCAAAATAGAGTTAACCTAAGAAACAATCATGACTAAATGGCTCCAAAATAAATCAATAAAACAGGAAACATGATCAAGAAACTCGTGTGAAAAGGGAATCTCAACATTTAAAATATGATCCGATTGCATGACATAGTCCAGATTTTGAGATTAAATTAACCCATTCAATTACTACATTATTCTTGAACACCGCAACCTTTTCTTTGGAGACTATCATCGGTGCAATGATATGATTAATGGAGATACTAGGAAGGATGAGACATGAAAGAATAAAAATATTTTACTTTATGTAATGATGGTAATAGTTCTATGTTGGCTATACACATCGGTAAAACAACTTGTCTTTCTTATGAATAATCATTGACTAGTATGAAAAGTTTGTTACAACATTGTTAGGTTTCTAGGTAATGATGGTAATAGTTCTATGTAGGAAATACATGTCAATAAAACATCTTATCTCTTTTATGAAGAATTAATGACTTCCATAAAAAGTTTGTTACAACATTGTTAGGTTACGAAACTCTTTAGGAAGTTTAATTGTGATATTTATTGCCCATGTTATCAAGGTGATTGTTATTTCTATTATGAAAAATCCTATTATGGCTAAATTTGATATTTAAAAAGATATTATACAAGATTCTCATTTTAGATATACCAAGACCCTGTTGGGTATATGATATATTTTTTGCATGTGCCTGTGGAGGGGAGATGCGTATGTCAACGCTGTGTCTGACGATCCCTGTTGGCACCTTCATGGAAATAGGTTGTTAGGCTATTTTCGATGCGAGTGCAAGCGAGCCAAATTTTTTTGTTGTTTTCGGCTATGGGGAATTTTCTAAATATATGTAACTCAATCCCAGTTAAGGGATTGGCTTCTGTTTTCTAATCCGGGTTAATGGATTTGGGTATTGGATGCTGCTGAATACCTATATTTTGTATTGTGAGGATTCATAATGAAAATGAGAAAATAGGAGCTGTGGCTCCAATGTTTGTTGGTTTTCTTGGTTAAGGGTTTCTAGGGTAAATCTCTGTGTTTATGTGTGAATGATGTGTTGTAATCTCTATTTTGCTTAAAATAATTTGTATGCTTTGCTTCTCTACACAGGTTTAAAACTTACAGACCCTATAACTAATGAGTGCAAAGAGATTGTTCCAAATCTTAACAAATTATGGCTCATGCATGATATTCGTATATGAAGATCAACTTCACTTCATCAAAAGAGTAATTCTTACCTCTTTTGTGATTGTATAGAGATAATCAGTTGATTGTGATAATATTCCAATGTATTGCAATGCATCAAAAGACACAAAGAAAAATAACATTAACTAAAATACATAAGAACATTCTCTTAGTACATTACTTATAAACGTACAAATTGAAAACCAAGTGTAATTATTCTAGATTTTAGTACCTCCATGTTTAGAAGAGGGATGTGTTTGGATATTTAAACAACAATCCATGCGAAATGATTATAGATCAACTTCATCACATGTATTCTCAAACACAACACTTGCTGGCATGTGAGCACAAAAAAGTTCAATAATTTATAATTAGAATTTGTGGATAAGTTGATACTTGGGCTAGTAACAAATTACATGATAAGATGATTATTAGGGTTAAAACATGCTTATACCAAAACTTCAATTTAGTCGAAGATATTTATACATGATTGATGCCACTTTAAACTATTCACCATCTTAAATGTCATTAAAGTCTGCATTGCTCACTGACTATACATATTGTCAAATTTCCAATCATAAAAAGAAATGAAAAAAACATGAAAGCCAATGAAGGTTCATGATCCCAAATATGGTTAACCCATTGAAATGCACTATATCCTAATATAACATAGTTAAAATAATAAATATTATATATCAAGACGAATCAACAACAAATATGATCTTATGGTTTTTTATTCTCCCTCTCTTTTATAGAGGAGAAAGCTGTGTCATGATAGAAAATTGTTGGGGACTTAGAACTTTATATGAAATTAAGGAATGAAGAAGGTAAAGGGACAAGTTGAGAAGTTTATCGAAGCATAAGAAAATGACAAAGTTTCTTCATGTAAAATATAGGTTTACTAATACTATCAATTTGAATTAATTTAAGCATTTATCTTCCAAACATGTTTGACATACTTATTCATTTATTATAGAGTGGGATTTGACGTTGTTAAGAAAGTAGTATTTTCTTGAAAGTTCGTTTCTATTCCATGCCATAGTTGAACTTAAAATCTAGGATTAAGTCATTAAAGAATTCAAGAAGGAGAAAAAATAACCAAATGCCCATCTTAGTTCATTTCAATAATTGAAGACATGTAAACAACTAGTATGAGAAATCATTCACAAATATAACTATAGATTCAAAGAGCTAATGCATATGTTAAATTATCAAGCATTATAATTGCAAAAATAGATTGATTCTCACCTAGAATGAACCTAAGTATAATAAATGCTATTAAATTCCAAAGGATGTAGAAATAATCTGTAGAACCAATGAAGGAAGTAGGAGAGAAAGAATGGAATCCTCAAGATATTGAGTAATCCAACGTAGTGTCGAAAGAAGAACTTGAGTTTGTTCAAAATACTCTAAAGGTATTGAATCAAGACACACCATTAAGACCAATGTCAAAGAAGAAGAATGAATCCTTTCTTGAACTTGAAAAACATGAAAGTAAAGAGTGATAGGCATTCAAATTAACAAATATTTCATTGAGTTTGTTAAGTTTATGTAAGTACACCACATGTTAGATTATAGTTGGTTTCATCGTTGTGACAACCCAATGAGCATACAAAAAATATAGAGGAAATGGAAGAAGAAGCAAGAGAATCAATAACATCCTCCTGTGCACCAAGCTCAGTTTTATACCGTTCCTCTCTCTCCTCCATAATTTGTACTAGTATCCTACTCGATTATTGAAGATGGAAGCATTGCATATAAGGTGAAAGGTTAGTAAGGAAGTCAATCCATCACACTACTCAATGGAAAGCAAACCATCAAATGCTTCATATGCAAAATATGGGAGAACATTAGACATACAACATGGAATATGATTTATCCCAAAAATAAGAGTAAGATTCAATGACTGGTCGGATATATAAAACCATTCATTCAATTCACATAATGGGCCTCATCTATAGTTGGATTTATTCATTAGCCTCCAACATCAACCAACTAATTGTTTAGCCAATTCTGGTTGGTGGGATAGGGCCTGGTTTGAGGGATAGGACAATGTAGCTTCTCTTCGTCGGATTCTTTTTATTTGATTACTCCGATTCATCAACTTCATCATCCAATTCCTTATTATTAGCTTTATCATCAGATTCATCCAATGCATTAGCTTTCTCAATAGATTCATTATCTTTGGGAACATTCCTATTGTAGGATTCTTCAGCCATGGATTCTACCTTATGTCATAGGATTCTTATCTTTGGGCCTTCGTTCTTTGAGAGGCTACTACCCTAAAAAAAATAATCCCTCTCATTGGCTGCATCCAAATTAGAAAGAGATTCTATTTGGGTGTGTCCCCCTATAAATGGGTAGATTGTAAGGGGGGGAACTTTTGCATCTGCATCAGTTTTGGGAAAATCAATACTAAGCTATAAATATTAAGCAAACTAGGAATAGTAAACTACCTGCATACATATTCTATTACTTATAATTTGTATTTTCATTTTG
>LPNX011075860.1:1315855-1348339 GCA_001517045.1 Pseudotsuga menziesii | reverse complement strand
TAATAAAATAATGCACTTAAGTTCAAAGCATCTTCTTAGAATAAATATTTTATGCCCAACACTCACTAATGTGATCTATATGCAAGTCTTCTTGGCACAATCATGGTCACTAATAGATTGACTCAGTCCCATGACTCTCTCAAACTTGAAGAATTTTCTGGATGGCATGAACTTCTATAGAAAGTTTAGGCATCACTAATGTCACATCACTCATCATTTGAATCAATTTACCAATAAGAAAATTCACACCTCATCTTCAACAATCCATCAAGGTTGACATTGATGCTTCACAATATATGATAAGTGTTTTAATAAGATGGGACATCTAGTAGCACACCATTAAAAAATTTGATTGCGTGACAAACTCAACTATTGTAATTATGTGAAAGGGTTCAAAGCCCTGGTCCAAGCAGTGAAGTAATGGTGTCATTACCTACTTGGTAAGGAGATGAATTTTATCTTTGGGCCTTCATTCTTTGAGAGGCTACTACCCTAAAAAAAATAATCCCTCTCATTGGATGCATCCGAATTAGAAAGAGATTCTATTTGGGTGTGTCCCCCTATAAATGGGTAGATTGTAGGGGGGGAACTTTTGCGTCTGCATCAGTTTTGGGAAAATCAATACTAACCTATAAATATTAAGCAAACTAGGAATAGTAAACTACCTACATACATATTCTATTACTTATAATTTGTATTTTCATTTTGGCCCATCTTTGCATATGGGTCGGAAATAAAGAAAGACATATATTAGTGCATGGGGTTTGTCTCCTAGATCTTACTTCTTGGTGGGAGGGGGGCATNTCGCGTGACAAACTCAACTATTGTAATTATGTGAAAGGGTTCAAAGCCCTGGTCCAAGCAGTGAAGTAATGGTGTCATTACCTACTTGGTAAGGAGATGAATTTTCACATTGACCACTAAATTGGACCGAGGTTAGAACATAAAGCCCAATTACAAATTGTTCTTCAATCCATGGGAATATTGGTTAAATTGTAGATTTATTACCCTAACCTAATGAACCAAGCTCATTGTGGTGAACCATAACTAAACCAATGGAAATTAAGCAATTGAACAATAAAAATGCAGAAAACAATTTAAGCATATACACAAGACACTAGTATTATAAAATGATAACAAAATTTTATGGATAAATATTTAAAAACAACCCTAAGCCATAATAATGAATAATAAAATTAGAAAATACAAGTTAAAGAACCAAAACTTGCTCAATATATTCTTAAGAGAAGACTTGTGAAATAACGTTGTATTAAAGTTATGCAAAATACTAATATATTTAACATAATGAAACTCCCTTTACAAACATAATGAAACATATATATAATTGGAAACCAAATGAATAAAATAAGGTGATCCCTCACATTAAGCTCATACACAATGCTTGAAAATAATTATCGACTGGAGTGCATTGATCGAATTTGAAAATTGAGGGGATGGATTACTGAAGAATTAGCATGCATTGGCAATAATAAACAGAGAAGTAAATTGATTGATGCCACAAAATGAACAATCGTATCCACAAAATATAAAATAAATTCGCCGTTGCCGGGGATCGAACCCGGGTCACCCACGTGACAGGCGGAACACTTATCACTATACTACAACGACAGTAACAATTAATTTTGAATTCAATAATCCGATATACAAACTTTATAAAATAATTTCGCCGTTGCCGGGTATCGAACACGGGTCACCCGCGTGACAGGCGGGAATACTTACCACTATACTGCAACGGCAGGAACAATTACTTTTGATATATATTTAATTCAATAATCCGTAATACAAACTTAATTTTTTATTTAATGCATATACTAATTTGTTATTAAAAGTGGTGTGTTTGATATATATTTAATTCAATAATCCCATATACAATTTTTATTTATTTATTTAATGCATATACTAATTAGTGGAGTCATAAAATTATACAATGCACCAGCTGGGAATCGGACCCGGGTCTGTACCGTGGCAGGGTACTATTCTACCACTAAACCACTGGTACTGATATAATATTTTTACATACATTTATTGACAACAATCTCTCTATTTTTTCTAATGAAAGATCACGTTAATGCCAACGCTAATAATATCACATAACTGTATGCCTTATCCTATCCTTCTAATAGAAGCAAGTCTCTCCTCCATTAGCATGACTATGACAAAGTACATGAAGTACAAGAACACAATAAACAACATAGAAAATAACAGGCTCCCTAAGATTGCTTCATACTCCAATTAAAACCACGTACGACTTAAGCGAGGTGGGCATAAAGTTGCAAAGTCTTGAATAAATAATTGAGGAGTCAAGGAAGATGTTACAACTACAATACTTTTGATGATCGAGAAGGAGAGAATGGTATTAGGGTTTCACATGTAGGTTTGGCTTGATCACTTGACTATTCGAGGTGTCTAGATCTATGGGAGTCCTTGGTGGATGGCTGAAGAGGAAGAGTTCTTATGGTCTGATGATGAATTGGAGATTCTTGGCATGAGTATATTTGTCTCAGATGGTGAGTTTTGTGATAATTTTATGGGCTCTCCATTGCCAGTGTCTCGACCTTCCGATATGGACAAGACATGCCATAATGGGAATTCTATCAGGGATTTTAATAATGTGCAGGATGGTCCTATGAAATATGGGACATGTGGCCCTCCTTGTTTTGGTAAAAGTTCTTATGTCCCTTAGGGTGTTATTGAAATCCCAAAAGTAGATGGTTCTTGAAGGTCGAATCATGTTGGTGCTTCTATTGTGAAAACCTTTGTTGTGGATGGGAGGTATGGTGAGGGCATAAAGGATTAGTTTTAGGCGGTAAGGGATCTTCTATTGGCTTCAGTGTGAAGGGATATTTTTGGTTGGTTCAAGAGCTAAAGCTAAACGAGCGTCTAAGGTGTAGTCGAGGAAATACCACATGGTCCTAGGGAAGGATTTGAATATGGAAAAGGTGGAAAGTCTGCCTTTGTGTGCTCTCATTGGGAGACTAAAATATGTCTTGTTGGACATGCTAGAGATGAATAAGTGGATTTATGACCAATGGAAAACCTTATTGGGTTATTGTACTAAAATCAATGTTTTGGTTAATGGTTGGATTTGTTTCCACTTCTGTGTTGAGAAAAATGTCTCATTAATCCTAGATAAGGTCTGGGTGATTGGAAATGACTCACTGGTTCTTAACAGGTGGCATTCGACCTTCAATCCACTGAAAGAAAGAGTGTTTCATAATCATTTGTGGATGTTGTTTCCAGGGTTCCCTTTCAAACTCTGGCTGAAGAATGTTTTATTGACTTGGAAAATACTGTGGGTAAATCCATCTTCATGGATGAGAAAATGATCCATGCGGAAAATAAGTGAATGACCCGAATATTGGTTGAATTTGATGTCTTATATGGTCTTCCCGCCAATGTGGAGATCAGTTGGGGAGACTACAATTTTATTCATAAATTATATCTCTAGAAAGTTCCATTTTGATGCATTTCTTATTAGAGTACGAGACATATGAGGAAAAAATGTTCGGGTTTTGAGGAGGCTTCCGAGAAATAGGCTTGTCTTAGGTTGGAAAATATTAGGGTTTCAGAATCTCCCAAGGTCCCAGTGGATGGAGAGGAAACTGTCTCTATGGATTTGAACGGGGTCTTCCATCAATCTCTGGTGGTGGATTCTTCTACTTTCTTGAGTAAGTTGGAGACACTCTTCCTTGATTTTTATTGCTCTCTGTCTGATCCAAAGTTAAATGTTATTAGGGATGTTGAAGAAAAGCATTCAATCCCCTTGGATAATTTTTAACCTTTTAGTAGTTTTCCTATTGGCCCTAGAAAGTTTGGGGTACCAATTTTGGAAAAGTAGTTTTGGTGTGAACAGGGTCACAATGAAGTGGTCCGTTGAAGTGGTCAACTTCGAGGAAGCATCTGAGATAAGATGAAAAAGGGAGTTTTGACGAAGTCATGCTGTAGAGTTAATTAGGAAGTTAGACTTTTGTGTCCACTTACATTAGTAAGTTTAGGTAGTGGGTGCAGGATTAAGGGCTATCAAAAGCCTATAAATATGTAACGGGTTGGGATTTTTGGGGTTACGTTTTTGTTACACTTTTTGATGGTATTATTATCTATAATGGGATATATTTTTTGCTATAATTGTCCAAGTATGAGTTGTGAAGAGTTGATATGAGTATGGCTACAGGATGCGTGCGCAGATACATTATAATGATGAAGAAGATAAGTCTGTAGTTTGTGTGCAAAAATATGAAGCATTTCTTAACCACGACTCATTAATAAGTAGAACGCTTCTATGGTTTTCTCCTATCTTAGGTTTCCAAGTAAAAATCACGACGTCCAACATGGTTGTGTGTTTGGTTGTTTAATGTGTTGTGGGTTTTGCTAATGATTCATAGAACCAGAAGTAAGTGTGTTTAATGAGAAAATCTATGAATGATATGAATACTGCATCATTCAGGATTACATGTCGGCCAATCCTTTCCGGGCCGATATCTTGGGGAGTTTGTTGGTGTTGAATTTGGTGAACTTGGGCTAGAGTAGAATTGTGCCAACAACGCCTCTTCTGTCTTTGACTCCTAATTTTTCTTTGTTGATTGTCTCTCCTTTATATGGATTAGATGTTTCTTGGGGTATGGTTTTTTATTTTGATATTGTGGAGATTTTACCTGTTATCATGGGTTTTAGAGGGGACACTGTTACACATAAATCTCATCATCATCATGTGATGAGGTCCCAAACATCAGTTATTGCCCTAATCCCAAGCTGTGAAGTGAAAATACTAGCCCTGACTTCAATCTTGCATATAAAAAATTCCAGCACCGCTTCCGCCCTTAAGGAAAGAAGTGTTACCTTCTTCAGTAACACTCACTGTATCTTGACAGTAGGCGGTGCCACTGCTTTTCTCCCTTGTTCAATGAGCAGTTCTACCTTGTCAATGCTCTGCCATAGTGAAGGAGAAGCGGTGCCCAAGGTAAAAAGTGAAAAAGAGAAGATTCCATGAAGCTTCTTGAAGGAAGGCTTCATGGCACCCTCATCCCTACTCCTTAGGACCACTTGGACTTGAGATCCATCCTTTTGGGATCTCCCTTCCACCTCACCCACCATTTACTCAACCATTCCTGTCCTCCCAGGTCCTATAAAACCAGGCTCATGCCCCATGGTTGAGAGAGAGCAAAGTTACGCTGTTGCATTGAGGTTCTAGCCAAATCAGTAGGGTGAGCATAGAAGGAGAAAGTTGGAGCTTTTGGGGATAAGGCATTCGCATGTGAAGGAGCATCACAACACTAAGGCGAAGGTTTTAAGTTTTCTTCTTCATCTTTAATGCAAAGTTGGTTCCTTTCTCGTAAGATATGTTGGGTTATAATCATGTATTTTACTGTTGGATTCCTTAGTCATTGACATAGAATTGTGGATTATATTCTAGTGCTTTTGATCTTGTTTGATTGTTTCATGTGATTGTATAGGTATGTCCGTGAAGTTCCATCACCATAGGAAACAACTACACCACTCTATCAAAGGGACTCATTCCAGATCTCCACAACTTCTAGGGGAAGTCTTCCATCTCTGTTGTAACTCATTTGTTCTAGATCTGAACCATTCAAACTAGAGGAACAACTCTTGTCCGCAAGAGGTGCATTTTTCCTAGCAACAAATCTGGCGATTCCACTAGGGATAGAGCATTCAGCACATCTGATCTTCCTTGGTATTCAAACTCTTGTCTGAAATCCAAGCTCCAATATTTCATTAATAATATCTACTAGCTTATCTAGTGATATCTTGGTTCGATATAACCATATCTGCTTAGATCTAAGTCATTCTTGCTTTATGTACTTCATATTCCTATTAAATTTATGATTTGATGCCAGTTTTACAGTAACTTACTTGCTCTTTTTCGCCACTATTTTGTTTTGACACTTACAACAAGCACCACCTATGCACAATGGACATTAAGCGGTACCACCGCTTGTGCGTAGTACTCAGTAAGCGGTGCCATCGCTCTATTGCAGTGGATGAGAAGCGATGCTGAGCCATAACCACTCTGTCACTAAGTCTTGGGAAGCGGTGGTAGATAGGTCTTCTGCTTGCATGTCATTTCAAAGCTTTGATATTTTTTGCTTTCTGTTTTGTGAGTGTTTGGGATTCTTTTCAGAGATCTGAGTGGTTAGATTCAAAGTCTGGATGTGGTAAATGCTTGCTTTGTTGAATTCAAAAAGATAGGTTACACTCCTCAATTTGATTGCTTGTATGCTTGGTTTTCATTTTTGAAAGGAGTGTTTGGAAGTTTAGTTCAGTTAGATCTCTTTTTATTGCTTGATAAAACTGAAAAGGAAACTTGCTTTTTGGTTTTTGCTTTCATTCTTCGTTAAGTTTACGAAGGACTTCTTTTTTCTTTTAAAAGAATTTGTTGTTGTTGAGATTTGATTATAATTTTGCTTAAAGATGAATTATCGGATCTCTGACTATAACACCCTGGGTTTGACCCCGTTGCATTAATGTATATGATGTAAATATTATATCGAATCGTGGCAAGGAGCTCAAGGCCAAGGCCCTGTCATTGATTAATGCTTGGTATATAGGTGATCATGGTTGATGCCTATGGTTTCTGTGCTAAGTCAAGCACATTTGTAAACATCATGTAAATATGCAAATTAATGAAAAACTCACAGCCAGTTATGTCAATGCAATGAATAATGAGATGGGGGCATGATTTTCCTAAGGATAAGGGCATGGGAATGTTAACCTTGAGCCAGTTTGGGGAAAAGCCATGTGTCATGGGGAGAACCCATAAGAACTGTCAACTACCCTCTTTCTTGTCTTCTCTTCCCAACCATTTATTCCGCCAGAAGGTGGTTGAGGTAGTTATTGCTTGGAAGGGGAAGAGTATGGGAAATTTCGAATTGGGAAGAGCACCCAGTTTTGGAAAGTCGTGTTTTGCTTGCATAGACAAGAAAACACCAAAACCGTATGCCAGTTTTGACCCACGTGTTCACGTTTTGGATTTACTCTCACGTTTTGAGAGCTACGAGACATTCTGGTTCATTCATCATCATCATCTTCATTCACCACCATCTTCGTTTCCTAGAAGAGTGACATTGTGGTAGCATCGGAGCTCTTCCTGTGTGTATCCTTCACGTTCTGCGAGTGTTTAGTGACATTGTGATAGTAGTGAAGCTCTACCTGTGTACATCCTTCACGTTCTGCGAGTGTTTTTCCCTTGGAAATACTATGATTGTTGTGTTGCAGCGTTGTCTTAGACTACAGAGTGTATGAGACCCTGTTACTCGTGTTCCAGAGTAAATACGGTGTTGTGGAGTCTCCCTGTGGTTATTGTGTTGTGCACCCTGGTTCGGGTCTGAGCTTTGTACAAGACTTAGGAATGGGAGAGAAGTAGAACGTGCTTGATAAACCTAGTGTGGAACCTCACGATAAGAAAAGAGTGGCTGGTAAACTTGCTATGCACATCCTGAAGAGCACTGGAAGGGAAGGGGTATCCCAAGGGACTATGGAACAGAGAAGGGGACACTGCATTGTGTTGGGTGTGTAGGAAGTGGGGAAGCTAGGCCAAATAGGTCTTGTGAAGGTGTTCTTAGCTCTGTAGACGAGCTCATTAGCTTAGCAGTTCTTCCTACCCATTTCCTTGGAAGCCTAATAAACCCAACGGGAAAGATGGCTTGGATGGTAGCTTGATAAACCCATCTATTAGCTTGGATGTGTCTTGTTGTGTTTGACCTAGTGAGTAACCTTTGGCTGGATAGTCTGATAAACCCAACTGCGAATGCTCGCTTGGCTAGGTAGCATGATAAACTCAACAGTGAGATGGTTTGACTGTGTACAATATGATAAACCCATATGTTGGCTTAACTGGTCCTTAAAGGTGAATGTTGGCTTGACTGTGATCAGTCTATGATACCCAACTGTGAGATGGCTTGGCTGAGTGGCCTGTGAAACCCATCTGTTGGAACTTTTTACCCTGTAGCCTGATAAACCCAACTATGTTGGCTTGGCTGAGTGTTATTGCACCTTGGTTATGTATGAGTCTGTTAGTGTTCCCTTATTCCTTGAGGAAATCATGCCCAACTCGGGGGTAGCAGTGTCGCTGAGAGATTGATGAGCGCACTAGCCTATGGTTGTGGGACAAGTTTTGTTCAAGATAAGTGTTCTTTTCTATGTTATTCTCTGCAATTATATTTCTTGTATTGTAAATTTCTTGATGGAATGTGATGAACATGTTGTTGTGTTGAATGGATGCATTATTCCTTTGAATAACTGCAATTATAGGCATCTATGTATGTTTTTCCTCAATGCATTTCGAACTAAGTTGCAGGGTAGATTTTCCAGATTGGTAATGGCATGAATGATTAGATCGATTCAAGACTTCAGTTAAAAAGTCGAGTTTCTTGCTAGAAATTGCCATTTACGCAGTCTGCGGGATGCGGGATACAAGATGCGAGATGTCGGATCGCAGATCGTGATTTTTGCAGTTTTCCCTTCCATAGATTCCCTTCCGCAATTTGCTGGATGCGGGATGCAGGATGTGGAATCGCGATTTCCACAATTCCCAATCCCGTAAGTCAAGGTTTCCGCACTGTTGATCTTCGCGGGATGGTTGTCCGTCGTTGATCTGTTTCCGATGTGGGATGCTGGTTGAAGGAAGTGAGATTGCAACTTCCGTAACGTTCGACCCTGCAACTTAGGATTTTCGAACCGTTGATTTTTGCGGGTGGATTCTAAACCGTCGATTTGGTTCCAGTCTGTGGGACCGTTTGGGATCATTGATTTCTGTCGCATTTTCTCTCCACCATCCGATCTCCTCTGAGATCTTTCCTTGTAGATCGTCGAACTGATCAATGGAAGATGGGAGGGAGCATGACAGTGTTGGAAATGTCGAGAAGTGGTTCGCGACCATTCCCTGTGTTTCGATGAACAGTAAAGGTTCTCGATGAAATTTTTAATTCCGCATGATAATGGGGTATGAGGACGTGACATTGTGGTATCAGAGTTGCGGGTTGTAGCATTGGGCCTATATGGGTTGGAAAATAGTCAAGAGTGCCCTCTGATACCAACTTATAGTACACTACATTGTGGTGTCAAAGCTGCGGGTTGCAACATTGGGCCTGGATGGGACGAAAATCAGTTCACAAAGTTGCTAGTTACAACATTGGGCCTAGATAGGCCAGGTGACAATAAGTAAAATGGTTTTGATTTTGAATTATTGTGTATCTAACAAATGGTGTTGATAACACATTTTATAGAGTCATAGTACATTTTGGAAAAGTGGTTTGTTGGCTCATCCATGAGAACCTATGACAGATATGAGGCATGGGATTCCTACGAGTGTGTACAAGACGCTACGAGGGAAAACATCCGAGCCGAAAATGATGATATATAATCTAATGGAAGGACATTTCAAGAGACACCTCTAGACATTGCAGCCACTATGAGAAGCCTGATTAAATCTCAGTAAGAGCAGCATCAGTTGAATGCTGCCATGTTGTAAAGTTTGACAGACATCCAGCGATGGATGAGCTTGGGACGACGTCCAGCAAATCCAGAAGGTAGTAAGAGTAGTGCTAGAAGAAGGAAGAGGCATCATAGTGAGTCATATGAATCCAAAGGATCCACTGAGGATTATATCTCTTCGTCTCACGAGGAAAAGAGAAGGAGACGTTACAGGAACAACTCACGAGATGAGTTTAAGAAGGCAAGGCCGCCTACCGTCAATGGTGAGACAAAGAACGGTCAAGAAGCTAAGGCTTGGCTTCTTGGGATGAGGAAGTATTCCCAAGTCCAAGAATATTCAGGAAATATGAAGGCTAGAGTAGCCATCTTCAATTTGACTGGTAGGGAATCCATATGGTGGGAGCATTGCAGGCAAGTGAAGAATATTAACGAAAGGAAAATTGTGTGGAAATAGTTCCAGATGTACTTCAAGCAGAAATACCTCTCTCTCAGGTACTACGATGACAAGATTAAATAATTCCATGAGTTGAGATTGGGGTAGCAGACCATGGAAGAGTATGTGAACATGTTCCTAGAACTGTTGAGATATGTCAGGTATATCAAGGATGAGAAGGTGAAAATCCAGCGTTTCCTGAGTGGATTGCCTCAGTCTTACAAAGACATAATTGAGTTTTATGAGCCAAGAAGTATGGAAGAAACAATAAGGAAAGATAAGTATTTCTATGAGAAAAGCAATGGCAAACCTGACTATCAGAAGACTTGGAAGGACAAGAAGAATGAGAAGTCCGACCAAAGGAAGAAAGGTTTTAAACCTTCTAGCTTCAGAAATCAGCAGAAGCAGCCATCCCAAGCTGAAAAGAAGCAAACTAGAGTGGTGGGAGAAAAGCCAAGAGATCCACGGGAGATCAGAGAACCACTCCAATGTTGGAGATGTGGAGGAACCCACATGAGCAGGAATTTCCCACTCGAGAATGAGAGTGCAAGGCCAACTTACAACCTTCAAGAGGTAGAAACAATGGGTCAAGTAGCGAGAGCCGTCCCTAGGATTTACGCAGCGCTGGAGGACCGTCGGGAGGATCATCAGTCAACTGTTGTGGAAGTTGTAAGTAAGATTGTTGAGCATTCTTTTCCTATTTTGATTGAACCTGGTTCTACCCACAGTTACATTGCTCCTAGAGTAGTGGAGATTTGTGCCTTTAAGAAAGTAAAGCATAGCAAATCTTGGTTAGTTGAGCTAGCCACTGGAACTAAGAGAAAGGTTAGCGAAGTGGTAGAGAAATGTCCATTGGTTATGAATGGATTGGTCACCTGTGTAGATCTGAATTTTTTACCCCTTGGTTCCTATGATGTTCTCATGGGAATGGATTGGTTAAAATCTCACAAGGTAAAGCTAGATTGTTACCATAAGACTTTTGAATGCATGGATGAAGAAGGGAACCCGAGAGTGGTAAGAGGCATTCCAAAGATGGTTTCTGTGAGGAATATCTCAGCAATGCAGTTGAAGAAGTTCTGGAGGAAAGGTTGCCAGTTGTATGCAACTCATATTTTGGAGGCAACAGAGAATGAAACTCTTAGGTTGGAGGACTTTCGTGTATTGCAGGAATTCAAGGATTTTTTTTCCTGATGAGATTCCAAGGATTCCTCCAAAGAGGGACATTGATTTCACGATTAAACTTGTGCCAGGAGCAGCACCGGTGTCCAAGACACCCTACAGAATGAGTACATCAAAAACGTTAGAGCTGAAGATGCAGCTGCAAGAATTGTTGGAGAAAAAGTATATCAGGCCAAGTGTGTGCCCTTGGGGAGCACTAGTTCTATTTGTAAAGAAGAAAGATGGTACACTCAGATTGGGTATTGATTACAGACAACTGAACAAAGTCATAGTAAAGAACAAGTATCCTTTGCCTAGGATTGATGACCTCTTTGATCAAATGAGAGGAGAAAAGGTGTTTTCCAAGATTGACTTGAGTTCGGGTTACCATCAGGTGAGAATCAAGGATGAAGACATTCATAAGACAACCTTCAGAACAAGGTATGGACATTATGAGTTTGTAGTGGTACCATTTGGCCTCACAAATGCACCAGCTACATTTATGTGCCTTATGAATAGTGTCTTCAATAGGTATTTGGACAAGTTTGTTCTTGTTTTCCTTGATGACATTCTTGTTTATTCTAAGAATGAGGAAGAACATGAAGAGCATTTGAGATTGACATTACAATTGCTTAGGGAGCATCGGTTGCATGCAAAGTTGAGAAAGTGTGACTTCTATAGAGATATAATTCAGTACTTGGGTCACATTATCTCAAAAGAGGGTATATATGTGGACCCTGACAAGATTGAAGACATTATGAATTGGCCTACTCCAAGAAATGTGACAGATGTGAGATCTTTTATGGGACTTGCAGGATACTACAGGAGATTCATTGAAGGATTCTCCAAGGTTGCACATGCCATTAATTCTTTGCAAAAGCAAAAGAAGGGCATAAAGTTTGAATGGGTAGTGAGGTGTGAAGAAAGCTTCCAGCGGTTGAAGAATATTCTCACAAGTGCACCGGTTTTGAAAGTTGCAAACCCGACAAAATATTTTGTGGTGTGTACTGATGCATGTGGTCAAGGGCTTGGAGGAGTCCTTATGCAAGACAACCACGTGATATGTTATGAGTCCAGAAAGTTGAAGGAACATGAGAAGAACTATGTTACTCATGATCTGGAACTTACAGCCATAGTACATGCTCTCAAGATGTGGAGGCATTATTTGATGGGCAAAAGATTTGAGATAAGGACAAACCATTGTGGTCTGAAGTATTTGTTTGATCAGCCTACTCTAAATGCTAGGCAAGCCAGATGGCTGGAGTTTTTATGTGAGTTTGATTATGAGATCAAGCACATAAAGGGGAAAGAGAATAAGGTAGCTGATGCGCTCAACGGGAAGGTGTAGGAAATGAATGTGGCATCCGTTAGTGTTTGCCAATTAGAATTGAGGCAGCATATTGCTAATCATGTTGCTGAAGATAAATTGTATGTGCATGTTAAGGACAAATTGTAGCAACAAAGCCTTGAAAAGAGGTTTGAGGGATATAACTTGGAAGAAGATGGAATCCTTACTTATAAAGGCAGAATTTATATTCCAAAAGTAGCAGATTTGAGGAGAATGGTTATGGATAAGATCCATCAAGCTCCATATTCTGGAAACCAGGATATCAAAAGACAATTGCTATAGCTAGAAAGCAATACTTTTGGCCAGGAATGAAAAAGGACATGGCCGAATACATTTCCAGGTGCATGAAATGTCAGCAGGTGAAGGTTGAACATCAACACCCAACGGGTTTGTTGCAGCCTTTACCAGTTCCCGAATGGAAATGGGAAGTTATTTCCATGGATTTCATTACAGGATTGCCAATGACCTGGATACAACATGATTCCATCATGGTTGTGGTGGACAAGTTGACAAAGGCAACACATTTTATACCAGTTAAGTCTACGCATAAGACTGATGACATTGTAAAGATCTTCATGAAGGAGGTTTTCAAATTGCATGGATTTCCAAAGGCAATAGTCTCTGACATAGATGTCA
The DNA here is from genome assembly GCA_001517045.1 of Pseudotsuga menziesii. Lineage (NCBI taxonomy): Eukaryota > Viridiplantae > Streptophyta > Pinopsida > Pinales > Pinaceae > Pseudotsuga > Pseudotsuga menziesii. Next base: position 1,335,296 of record LPNX011075860.1, on the reverse strand, counting down.
AGTTCACTTCCAATTTTTGGAAGGGGTTGTTTGCGGATTTGGGTACAAAGCTAAACTTCAACACTGCTTACCATCCTTAGACTGATGGGAAGACATAGAGGGTAAATCAAGTGCTTGAAGACATGCTTTGCATGTACGTGATGGACAAACTAACCAAGTGGGAAGATTATTTACACATGGTAGAGTTTTCTTATAACAATGGACAATAAGCATCCTTGGGGATGAGTCCATATGAAGCTTTGTATGGCAGGAGGTGTAGGACACCAGTGACTTGGGATAATCCAGTGAATAGAGTTGTGATTGGTCCAGAATTTCTCAAGGAGATGGAGCAGGAGGTTGTAAAGATCAGGCAGAATATGAAGGCATCCCAGGACAGACAGAAAAGCTATGCTGATAAGCATAGGGTGAACAATTAATTCAGTATTGGGGAACATGTTTACCTCAGAGTGAGGGAAAAGAAGAGTTCCTTAAAGCTTGGGAGTTGTGCCAATCTTTCATCCAGATAATGTGGGCCGTTCGAAGTGCTTAAAAGAATAGGGCCAATTGNCATAATGTTTTTCATGTTTCTTTGCTTAAGAAATATATACATGACCCTAACCATGTGATAAATTGGGATGTGATTTAGGTGGAACCCGAGGGAGAGTTTTGAATCGAGCAAATGCACATCCTCGATAGGAAGGTCACCATGCTATGGAATTGATCCATAGGACAGGTAAAGGTGCAGTGGGAGCACTACGGTCTTGAAGAGGCTACATGGGAGCTGGAGGATGCCATGCGATTGGCACATCCATTTCTGTTCAAATCTGCAGAGCACTGAGGCGATGCCAGTGTAGCTTTTGTTCAATTTTGTAAGCACTGAGGACAGTGCTATTGAAGGGGGAGGGGAATGTAACACCCCGATTTTGACCTCGTTGCATTAATGTATATGATGCAAATATTATATCGAATCATGGCAAGGAGCTCAAGGCCAAGGCCCTGTCATTGATTAAGGCTTGGTATATAGGCGATCATGGTTGATGCTTATGGTTTCTGTGCTAAGTCAAGCACATTTGTAAACATCATGTAAATATACAAATTAATGAAAATCTCACAGCCAGCTATGCCAATGCAATGAATAATGAGATGGGGGCATGATTTTCCTAAGGATAAGGGAGTGGGAATGTTAACCTTGATCCAGTTTGGGGAAAATCCATGTGTCATGGGGAGAACCCATAAGAACTGTCAACTACCCTCTTTCTTGTCTTCTCTCCCCAACCATTTATTCTGCCAGAAGGTGGTTGAGGTAGTTATTGCTTGGAAGGGGAAGAGTATGGGAAATTTCGAATTGGGCAGAGCACCCAATTTTGGAAAGTCATGTTTTGCTTGCATGGACAAGAAAAAACCAAAACTGTATGCTAGTTTTGACCCACGCGTTCACGTTTTGGATTTACTCTCACGTTTTGAGGGCTACGAGACGTTCTCGTTCATTCATCATCATCATCATCATCTTCATTCACCACCATCTTCGTTTCCCAGAAGAGTGATGTTGTAGTAGTAGTGGAGCTCTTCCTGTGTGTATCCTTTGCGTTCTACAAGTGTTTAGTGACATTGTGATAGCATCGAATCTCTGCCTGTGTATATCCTTCACGTTCTGCGAGTGTTTTTCCCTTGGAAAGACTGTGATTGCTGTGTTACAACGTTGTCTTAGAATACATAGTGTTGTGTTGTGGAGTCTCCCTGTGGTTGTTGTGTTGTGCACCCTGGTTCAGGTCTGAGCTATGTAAAAGACTTAGGAATGGGAGAGACATAGAAAGTGCTTGATAAACCTAGTGTGGAACCTCATGATAAGATAAGAGTGGCTGGTAAACCTGTTATGCACATCCTGAAGAGCACTGGAAGGGAAGGGGTAGCCCGAGGGACTGTGGAACAAAGAAGGGGACACTTCCTTGTGTTGGGTGTGTATGCAGTGGGGAAGCCAGGCCAGATAGGTCTTGTGAAGGTGTTCTTAGCTCTGTAGATGAGCTCACTAGCTTAGCAGTTCTTCTTTCGCATTGCCTTGGAAGCCTGATAAACCCAATGGGAAATATGGCTTGGATGGTAGCCTGATAAACCCATCTGTTGACTTGGATGTGTCTTGTTGTGTTTGACCTGGTGAGTAACCTTTGGCTGGATAGTATGATAAACCCAACTACAAATGTTGGCTTGGATAGGTAGCATGATAAACCCAGCAGTGAGATGGCTTGACTGTGTATAGTATGATAAACCCATATGTTGGCTTGACTTGTCCTTAAAGGTGAATGTTGGCTTGACTGTGTTCAGTATGTGATACCCAACTGTGAGATGGCTTGGCTGAGTGGCCTATGAAATCCATCTGTTGGAATGTTTTACCCTGTAGCTTGATAAACCCAACTGTGTTGGCTTGGCTGAGTGTTATTGCACCTTGGCTATGTATGAGTCTGCTAATGTTCCCTTATTCCTTGAGGAAATCATGCCCAAATCGGGGGTGGTGGTGTTGCTGAGATATTGATGAGCGCATTGGCCTATCGTTGGGTGGAACGTTGCAATGACATAGCTGGTTGCGGGACAAGTTCTGTTCAAGATAAGTGTTGTTGTCTATGTTATTCTCTGTAATTGTATTTCTTGTATTGTAAATTGCTTGATGGAATGTGATGAACATGTTGCTGTGTTGAATGGATGCATTGTTCCTTTGAATAATTGCAATTATAGGAATCTATGTATGTTTTCCCTCAAGGAATTTCTAACTAATTTGCAGGGTAGATTGGCCAGATTGGTAATGGTATGAATGATCAGATCGATTCAAGAATTCAAGTAAAAAGTCGAGTTTCCTGCTAGAAATCACCATTTACGCAGTTTGTGAGATGTGGGATGCGAGATGCCAGATAGCAAATAATGGTTTCCGGAGTCTTCCCTTTCGCAGCTTGTGGGATGCAGTATGTGGAATCGCGGTGTCATGATTTACACAATTCCCAATCCCACAAATCAAAGTTTCTGCACCGTTGATCTTCGCGGGATGGTTGTTGTCGTTGATCTGTTTCCAATGCGGGATGCGGGTTGTGGGAAGTGAGATTGCAAATTTCGTAACTTCTGACCCCGCAACTCGGGATTTCCAAACCGTTGATTTTTGCAGGTGGATTATGAACCGTCGATTTGGTTCCAGTCCGCGGGACCATTTGGGATCGTTGATTTTCGTCGCATTTTCTCTCCGCCGTCTGGTCTCCTCTGAGATCTTTCCTTGCAAATCGTCGAACTAATCAATGGAAGACGAGAGGGAGCATGATATTGCTGGAAATGTCGAGAAGTGGTTCGTGACCATGCCCTGTGTTTCGATGAACAGTAAAGGTTCTCGATGAATTTTTAATTCCGCATGATAATGGGGTATGGGGATGTGACACTGACTAGCCTCATAATCTTTCCGATCTCCATATTATTCTTTCTTTTTAAACTCTTGTCTCTTCAAAAGAAAAAATATATCATAGTTTTAAGTTAGATCTTTCCATTTTTTGAAGAAAATTGAAAAAAGTACTTAGTGTGCCTTTGAGTATTATTGTCTTTTCTTTTAGGAAAAGAGATCTCACCTTATTTGCTTGATTTCAAAGATCATATTAGAAGTGTGTTGCTTGTTTGTATTCTCATAAAGATTTGTTAAGTTAGTCTGTTTGGGAAATTTTTGGTTTTGAGACGAAATTGAAAAAGGAAATACTCTCTTCTTCCTGTAAGTATGCATGCTTTGAATGGTAAAGTGAAAAAAATTGCATATCATAATTGCATGGTTTTACTTTTCTGTCATCATTCCATGCATTCACCTAATCGTTCAGCTTAAAATTAACGGTAGCTATAGGTTAAAAAACTTAGTAACTTGAGTGATAGGTTAGAGACATGTTCCGATGTCGTAAAACATAGGAGTTGTTGTTTATTGCCTGTACTTCAACCTGGGATCTGTGTGGTTCTTCCACGTACCGTCAGTATATAGAACGACCCTTCACATACCCTTGAGGTATATATGAAGGTACTTCATGTACTCGATTGTATATTAGAAGGCCCCTTGTGAACGATTGTGCATTAGACAACACTACTACGGATTTGAACTCCCACGTACCTTGTGTATATTGAGAGGCCCTTCTAGGATTCTTGAAACCATCTGAGAAAATCCCTTTTGGTCATCTTGTTGGCGCAATACACCGAGAACAACACTTAGGGAGATTACTATGCACGTGTCGTCCAGGTAGTCAGGTATTCAGGTGATGGATGGTTGATCCTCCTCGTCGCGTTTTACTGTTGGACCCTGCGGTATATAGCAAGTTTCAAAAAATTAACAATCCTAGTGAGGAACTGGCTTGTATTAGCCCCTCTTGTCACTTAAGTTTGCTTGTGGCCTGTAGTTTATGTATGAGAAGTTTTGTGTGATTTTTCTAGTTTTGAAACCCTAGTTTAGGTTTTAGTGACCATACAATATGGCCGAGTTTCAGTTGAGACGATCCAAAAGAAATGAGGTCTTACCACCCAAATTTCCTCCTATTACAGGGAAGAGCCCAATGAAAGCCACATATCAAGGTGCTGCAACTGACTCCCATGTGGAAGGAATCCCAGTTGTGGAAGTGAAGAACAATTCACTACTAATGTTAATCCCTTGTTCCAACATCTTCCTACGACTGACACTTCCTTTCATTCCCCGATGAAAGGTCGTACTGATAGTCCAGTTGAAACAGAATATGGCCCTAACGCTCCCTTTTGGAGAAATTCTATGGGTCAAGCCCTTTCTGAACTTGGGGTTACTAGACCTTCTTTTGAGAACCCTCCACCGGGTGAAGATGAGTATAGAAGGATCCAAGCATCTCTTGATCGCACTCGAAATTTTCAAGAGAGTGGAAAGAATTATTTCTACCTAGGGAATACTCTACCTGTAGGAAATATGAACTATCAACCTACATCTATAGGATATATGTATCCTAGAATCCCTTACCCTGGAAACATGTTTATGTTGTGGGGGAACCCTAATTGGTCCTACATGAAAGTAATGGGAGGAATTACTATAAATACTGCCAGAGGTTTTGGAGGGCCACCTTATGGTGTCCCACCCTTTGGAGGGCCACCAGGTAGAGGCCCACCTAGAGGAGGACCACCATCAGGGGGAACACCACTCGGAGGCCCATCACCTAGGGGTCCACCCTCGGGAGGCCCACTTCCAGGAGGTCCACCACCTGGGGGTTCACCTTCTGAGGGACCACCACCTAGGGGACCACCACCTGGAGGTCCACCACCACCCAGAGGCCCACCACCTGGAGGCTGAGCACCTCCAAGTGGCCCTCCTCCTGGAGGTCCACCCCCTTCGGGAGGACCATCTTCCTATCGACCAACCCAAAAACCTGTGTATCAGTCAACTTATGGTCCTACTGGTGTACATATGCCTTATCAATACTACCAGTATGTCAAACCTAATAGACAAGTTTCGTTCTTGGAAACTTTGGACTTGCCCGATTTGTCCAAGTTGATTAATGATCCCATTCAGCACAACCCTTTGTGGCTTGCTATTCCAGTCAAGTTACCATCAGACATTCCAAAGTTTGATGGGAAGCAGGGAGATGATACCAAAAATCATGTCATGATGTTCCATCTGTGGTTTTCTTCCAACTCCTTGATGGATGACTCTATTCGTTTGAGACTCTTTCAACAAACTTTGACTGATACAACCGCAAAGTGGTACATTGAACTTCCACAAAATTCGTTTGTGGATTTTAGCTCATTGGCAACTGTTTTTTCTCACAAATGGGTACGGACCTTTTAAATTCGCTCCGTCAAAACAATTCCACACATATATCAGACCATATTCATGAGTGGATAAGGCAGAGATGACTCATTAAAGCTCCCATCCCGGACCAACTATTAGTTGACTGGTTCACGAAATCCTTGTTGCCTCCTATTGCCCGAGATGTGGCTATGGGTGGTGTTATTACTGAAGAGAAGGCTATTAGTCACGCTCAGTATTTGGACTTGGTATATTCTCAATCCGGAACTCTGTATGACCTAATCCTTCAAGCTTCTTGTCCCAACACGGACCCTGCCAAGCCACCCGTAGAAACTCCTGTTGATGGGGTTGTCGATTCAATCCAACCCCTCGTCAGCAATCGAGGCTTCCAAGCAACAAATTCCTTTTGCTACTTACCCTTCAACTCCTACGGTTTCTGCCGAGGTGAATGCTATCCAAAGTATGCAGACACCTGGTAATAAGAAGAAAGGTAAAGGAAAAAATGAAAAACCTGGAAAGCAATAGGATAATCCCAAGGCTACGGCCACAGAGAATGATAATAAAGGAAATAGAAAGGCCAAGTACCCCTGCCTGTTATGTGGTGGTGATCACTTCGCAAAGGAGTTCCCATGTTGTGAAGAGATTAGTAAATTTCTGAAGAGTAACCCTACACCAACGGTGCTTACTGATCCCTTTCCATCTCAGCAACAATTAGTATATCACATGTCTAATCAAGGGACCTCTAATTCTACAGAATAAATTAGAATGATGTCCTCGAAAACCATTAATTTAAATACCCGTAGTCAGTCATATGACAAGCCAATAGAGAAGAAGGACACAAATCCTTCTTCCGAGAAAGTTCCTTCCACTAGTTCTCCTCCGTCTTTGTCTAATGGCTCTCTCGCCATCGAGAAACCTAATCTTGATTTACTTTTATGCTCGCTTAAGAGTACCCTCAGGAAGGTTGTTTTTAATCCCAATGACCGAGTTGCACAATTCTATAATGTCGTCGAAGATTTGGCTCAGGCACCTTGTGCGATGCCTACCCTTGAGGTACTCCAAAGTTGTCCAACGCAGCGTAAAAACCCGTTAACGGATTTGGGGGCATTAGACCCATATAACACCAACCTAATCCATTTCAATGTGCAGAACTATAAATCTAGATTACCCCACCAACTTGCATTTCAAATTGCATCTAGTGTAGTTGGCAGAAAGGTCCATCCGACCGTTTTGGATGAGGGAGCTTCAACCTCAGTTTTGTCTGTATCCTACTGGAGGGCCATTGGTTCTCTCGAACTTACAAAGTCAACTATGACCTTAAAATCTTTTGATAGATGAGGTTTTCAGCCTCATGGTCTGTTACCAGCCCTTTCAGTCGAGCTTGTGGGCAAGAATGTTTCCATTCAAGTGGAAGAAGTTGATGCCCCATTGGATTACAATCTTCTATTGGAGAGAAACTGGTTCTATGCTATGAGTGTCATCGCTTCAAAAGTATTTTGAACTCTCCAATTTCCTCATTTGGGGAATATTGTAACTATCGATCAACTTGAATTTTGTTCACCAGATGTTGCTATTCCCACCGCCAATAACATTCCTATGCTAGGTCAGTCCCCTCCTCCTTATCAGTCGATTGGGGTAGGTATGCTGAAGGATTCAAGCCTTATGGGAGAGTTTACCTCAACCCCTCCTAGTATAGAAGTGGCGACCATGAACATTATTTCCACGACTAGCTATAGTCCTAAAGGAAAAGAAGTTGTTGAGTCATCCTCTCTTGGCCCTTATGAAGCACTTTATGATGTTGTTCAATCTGCTTCTGATGTCCATTATGATGATATTCATCTAGTGGCTTTAGATTCTTATCACTTGCACTACTGGTTAGAATCCTCTCTTCCCACTCTAGACTATCTCACACAGAATTTTCCATCGGATGAGTCCATCATAGATATCATGAGTGTGAATGAACCCGTATGGGAATATCACCATCATCGATCTTCTTTTCTTCCCAATGCCAGTTCGATAGACTTTGACCTAGTATCTCTTATTAGTACTGATATTGTCAGCGATACGCAAACGCTTGTATTGTTGCAAGATATATATTCCGAAGGAAATCTTTGCAACATCACTAAGACAACCCCGATTGACATATCAGTCAAACTTGAAACTGTTGAGCATGTTCATGTAGGCCAGAACTGCTCGATAGAGGAAACTGAAAGTTATAGAGCCCTTTTCAAAGAATTATATGATATTTTTGCCTGGACGTATGAGGATATGCCTGGGATTGATCCGTCAATTTTTGTACACGATATTAGAACCTATCCCACAAAAAAACTTGTCTGACAAAAAATACGTCAAGTCCATCCTAGGAAGGCTGCGATGATTAAAGCTGAAGTGGAAAAATTTCTGAAGGCGAGGTTTATTTATCCCGTACCCCTGACAGAATGGGTATCTAATATTGTCCCTGCGGCTAAGAAGCAAGGAACTATTAGAGCTTGTATCAATTTTCAAGACTTAAATAAGGATTTTTCTAAGGACAATTTCCTTACTCTACACATCGATCAGATCATCGATAACTGTGCTGGGAGCGTCATTTTTTCTTTTATGGATGATTTTTCTGGCTACAATCAAATAGAGATTCCGCCCACCGATCAGTATAAAATGACATTCATTTTCCCGTGGGGAACCTTCGCATATCGGAAGTGACCTTTTGGTCTGAAAAACATCGGAGCTACATTCCAGTGAGCCATGTCCTATGCCTTTCATGATATCAAGCACATCATGGAGCCACACCTTGATGATCTCCCTGCTCATTTACAGCAATGAGAGGACCATCCAGGGCACCTTAGAGACATTTTCCTTAGGTGTCTTCATTATAATATTCGGCTTAATCCACTCACATGTGTATTTTGTGTTTAGACTGAACATCTTCTTGGATTCTTGGTTTCCAAAGATGGCATCTATATTGATCCTTTGAAAATTGCTGCTATCTTGACCTTACTCGCCTCGACAAACATCACAAAACTCCAAAGTTTGTAGGGAAAGGAAAACTTTCTTCGTTGTTTCGTATGCAACTTCGCAGAGAAAACACATGGTTATATGTGTTTTCCTCAAGAAGGACACTCCATTCTTCTTGGATGACCAAGGCCAACGAGATTTTGATATTTTGAAACACGCTCTGACCTATTCACTGGTGTTGCACCCCCCAGATGATTCAAAAGAATTTCTGTTATATGTTGTTTCCTCCACTACTACCATTGGAATGGTTCTAACACAGGAAAACCCAACGGCCAAGAACATGTGATATATTACCTACGTAAGAGTCTCATTGACTATGAACCTTGTTACTCGTGTGTGGATAAGTTAGCTCTGGATACGGTCATTGTTGTACAAAAGTTTAGTCATTACATTCTACTTCGTACCACAACTGTACTCGCGGATCAAAACCCCATGTACTGCATTCTGACTCATCAGGTACTAGGGGTAAAATATTCCCATTGGATTGTTATCCTACATGAATTTGATCTTGACTTTGCCAAGGCTACTTCGAAAAAATCCTTGGTTTTCGAAGAGATGATGTGTGACCTTCCATGTGCTTTGACAGAAGCTGAGCCCAATGATTAATTCTTGGATGAATTTTTGTTCTTGATAAGTGCAAATGATCCATGGTATGGAGATATGATCATCTATCTCTAGACTCAGAGATTTCATCCCCACATATCCCATGACGATCGTCGTCGTATACGTCACCATGCAAAGAACTATCTCATTTTGAATGATACATTGTACTGATGTGGTATCGATTCCATCCTTCGACAGTGCCTTACACATGAAGATGTTGAACAAGTTCTGAATGACTTCCACTCTGGAGCATGTTGTGATCATCTTTCTGGGATGGCTACAGCCCATAAAATCCTTCTCACTGGGTATTTCTGGCCTTTGATCTTTAAAGATTGTCATGAAGCGGTTAAGAAATTCCCACCCTGTCAACACATTTATCCAAAAAGGCACACCCACCTTGCTCCTTTACATCCTGTCATTGCAGTTGGCCATTTTGACAAATGGGGTATTGATTTTATGCATTGTAAGCCTACCTCAGCCGTGGGGCATGGTTACATCATTGTAGCCATCTATTACTTTACAAAATGGGCTAAGGTGATGCCTACATATGCAAAGGATGGTAAGACTACCTCCATCTTTTTATTCATTCATGTGATAGCTAGGTTTGGAGTCCCACAAGCTATAGTCATTGACCACAGATCTCATTTTTGTAATCAGATGATGGATGAGCTGAGTGCTAAGATGGGTTTTCACCATGAAAACTCAACTTTGTATTACCCGCAAGCTGATGGCCAAGTCGAGGCCATTAACAAGGTTTTGAAAACTATGCTGCGCAGGATGGTTGGAGATCACAAATCCAACTGGAACTTGACTCTCTTTTCTGCACTTTGGGATTATAGGACTTCAGTAAAAATAACAACTGGTTTCACACCCTTTCATTTGGTCTATGGACTAGAAGATGTCCTCCCTATCGAGTGTCAAATTTCTTCACTTAAAATTGCAGTAGAACTTCTCCCAAACACTTCCACCGAGGAAGAGATATTTTTGTACATGACCAACCTTGATGAAAGTAGAAGAGATGCTGCCTTGGCTAACGAGGCACACAAAAAATGTGTCAAGGCACAATATGACAAGTCTGTTCAACCTCGTGTTTTCAATGAAGGTGACCTAGTCCTGACTTATGATTAGAGACATGATAAACTAGGGAAGGGAAAATTTGAATCTATGTGGTACGGTCCCTTTGTCGTTAGTAAGGTCTTAGAGAAAGGGGCTTACAAACTCCTAGACTATGACGGGATACCCTTTGGGCAACCTCACAATGGTTTGTACCTGAAGAGGTACTATGCTTAAGACATTTATGTATGGTACCTTGTATATATGTATATTTGACTTTTAGTGTGTCTTGGAATTTTCAATATGGTTTTGAGTTTGATGTCCATACTGTTTATACCATGTTTTGGTTATGCAGATTAGATGGCTTTCTATGGCTTCGCTAATGGTGCATGTTGTCATACCTTGAACCTTGATTTAGCAACTTGGGTGTTGTATTCCCCATCTCATGACTTAGTGAGTTCAAGAGCAGTTTGTATCGGTCCGTCTACCAACAACATCGCCGAGTATCAGGTAGTGATAGGTTTACTGACCGAGGCTACATCTCAGTACATTCATGATTTTGTAGTTTTTATGGACTCTCAGCTAGTGGTTTGTCATCTAAACCATGTTTATACCATCATGAACCCTACATTTCTCCGTCTCTTTTGGAGAGTGCGTTTGTTAGAGAGGTCATTCGATTTCATCACTTACATGCATATCCGTAGGTATGATAATACGATTGTTGATTCATTGGAAAATTACATTCTAGACTGGTATATTTCCCATTCATAACTTTTAAAAATAAAACATGGTCCATTGTAAATTAAAATAAATTGTAGAAGACACATAAAACTCATGTAAATACAATTTGTCCATTTGAAATACATATAAACATTGGAACCTCATCTGAAGCACTCTGGATTTCAGGTATACAAAATGATACAAAAAATCTTGAAGCTAGTAATCTTTCAGTGATACATCATGCATACCACCCTAATGATGCTCGTGGTAAAACATAATAGCTCTTGCTACCCTACGTAGCAAGCGACTGAAGCGACCTGACACTCCTACAGTATGTCTCTTGAACCTCCTAGGGAGGTCATCTATAGCAACAAACGGGATATCTAAATTCAACCGACCTAGGTTCTCCTCTAGCTCGATGAGCTCATCGTCCCCTCTATGGAAAAAGCAAGATCCTACTCTCCTTTCCATTGGGGAAAAGGCCCCAGGTTGTGCATCTCCAACATCTGCATGAAAACATTAGGGCTTGTTATAATCCATAAAAATCATAAAACATAATCAACTTTTTGAGTCCTACTTCTTGCCGATGTCACCCCACTGAGTTACAGGTGGTAGAGGAAGGTCGAGATCCCCTCGAAAGTCATTCCCTGCATAGGAATAGTCCTCAATCTTGAGGATCTGATCATTCAGCCACCGAAAGAAAGGAGCCCCGTATTTGACCTTGGACCTGCCACCTCAGGTTCGGGCCATGATCTCCACCCACCGCAGCATGCGGGGGTCTCTAGGTCTCAAATCCATGAATACCACCCAGGGTCTCAAGAGGGGTACCCTCTCAAAGAAGAAGCATGCCAAAATGGTCTCGTAGCTGAATTGCTTTATTTCCCCTTGTTGACACTTGGTCAGCTGATCCTTGAACACATGTAATAGTGCCTTAGCCTAGTTGAATACTATGGGTGCCATGGCCTCTAGGGAATACAACATGTGAGCCTAGGAAGCTTGGTAAGCCCCTTAGCTCCCAGCTACCCTCTGCATGGTAAAGAGCACAGTATAAAGTGGAAAATCCCTCACTTATTTAATCGGTATTTTATTCCCCGACATCTTGGTTCCTGAATTACAATGACGAACTATCAATTCCTGTGTAATAATATCTCTCCCTTGGGAGCTTGTCAGTGAAGTAGGAACTCCACACCTAGAAAACCCTGTGAGAAAGTATATGTCTTACACCTCTATGGTGAGGATATGAGGCCCAACCTCGAATGTTGTTGCTCTGGATTCCACATCTACAGTATGTGCTCTAGTAATTGCACATGCGATACCATGAGCATGGAAATTTTTTAAGAGGCCACAACCTCGTAGAGCAGTAATAGAACCCACATCTCTTGCATCGTGGGTATCATCGTCTTCATGTTTCCTTTCCTTCCAAATCACCACGATGAGCAAAATAAACTATCAAAAACAATCAATGAGTCATTTAGACACTTATCCAACCTTTAAAAATGCTAAAAATCCTCTATTTTTGCTAGGGAATTCATTTTTGGGGCACTACGGCCGACACCGATCTTATCCCCTTATGAGAGAGTGGTGCCACCACCTATGTAAGCCTAAAGAAAGGCAGTTCTTATCAGGAACCGCTCCTCCTGTGAAGGCTAGAAGCGTTACCCGGGATGCGTTTTTTAGGCTTGGGTTAAAATCCCCCAAAGCTCAATAAAAAGACATGAAATTGGAAAAAGGCAACCATAGAAGTGAAGAGAAGGTTTCTAGCTCTCACCTAGATCTGACGGCTCAGAAACTGAATGAGAAACAACTTTGGATTCTTCAACTGAAAATCTACACAAAACTTTCCCAAATGCTCTCCAAGAATTGGTAAATGGTAAATGAGTTAGTTTTTACTATTTACTTTGTTTTTTATAAGAGATTTTTAGGGTTTTTTATTTTAATGTTTTTTAAATCATTTTCATTAAAAATACCCTTTATATAGTTTATAAAAGTCAATTTTAAATATTTTTTGGGAACTAATGGCCTTTAAAAAAAAAATTGCAGGGGCATAAATGAATAGTATTGTCTATGGGTAAGTTTGTTTTTGGCTTTTTCATACTTTCGAAAAATGAAAAATTCATCGAGCGTTCATTTCGACACTTTGATCATGCTCTCTGAACCTAGAATCAAAGTTCCGAGTCATTTTCGCTTCTTTTCAGGCTTGTAAAACCCATTCATCACGAAAAGAAACCCTAATGGATTCTTCCTTAAACTCTTTTCAAACTCCCTAAATGTGAAAAGATTTTCGAGCAAACTTGTCTTCTTCACGCTTGTAAAAGTACTTGAAGAGTTGTCTTTCCAATGGTAGTTTATCTCTTTTTCGGTTCAGATTGACTAGTTACGAAAAATGACCCTTTGGAGTCTTTTTCTATTTTTGTTCAGACTCTCTAAACATGAACTAAGTAAAGTTAACTTTCATTGGACTCGTTAAACTAAACACTAAGAGACCCTCTTATCAGAACGGACCCCTCCTTTCTCAGGTTCATGAAATATATGAGAATGGACTTGTCTTCGGATGAGCTGCAACGAGTGTTTGTTACCCTCTTTGAACTTGTAAAAATGAAAAGAGGCACTCATCAATCATGATGGGAAAATTAATGGAAGGGAATCAATTCATTTTACAAATAAAATGGCAGTTTGTAGTCACCTTTGAACATGGAACTTGTCTACATTTCATTCAGTCAATTGGGTATTCATGTGACTTCCAAGTCGATCCACTTTCATGAGTCATGTCACTCCTTTGAGTCTTTCAAAGAATTCATTGTCCGCCTTTGCATTATGTCCTGGTATCCATCTGGTTTAGTCAATGTTGCCAAGTATTTTTCGTGCCGCCCGATGTTCAAAGGGAAGTTGAAAGTTTACCTCTGCAATCAAAACAACCTTTGTGTTAGTCTTACGGTTACATCATCTACAACATTCCATAACTTTGTTTCAAGTTTCATTTCGTCGATGTGGGATTCATCATGGCCCTCCTTCGATGAGACTATTCCTGTCGACATCAACTCATTATCCAGGAATGTGTCTTAGAAACAAGTTTAGTACCTTGAGATATATATGCCTTAATGATAGATTCTCTTGCTCTCAACATAGGGTCACATAATTGACCTTTGATCGATACATTCGACTGAGTGTTCGACATCAAATCATCTATTCACACTCAGGAGATTGTACTAGGGTACCTTGGGAATCATTGACATCAATGGTGATCTCCCTCGCACTTTTTAACGGTTCACATTATTGACCGGTAATCAAGTGGTTTCTACCATGTTCAACATTAAATCATTGTAATCACATGGATATAATCGTACTTTGTGGAAGACGACATGAAGACCCTGGGTATCTGTTAAAAGCGCTCATTGCTTTCCCCAGTTTGCGATGGAGTATATTGTATGAGTCCCAGCATGGATCCACATTTGTATGGTTGTGGTTGTGCTCGAATTTGTGTTCATTTGACTTATATCTACAGTGTATGATAGCTATGTCTCAAGTTTGAGTCCTCTATCACATGGATCTACGCTGTATTCTAGTAGCCATGTTTGTTAATCTCTCTCATGGATCTGCCTTGTATTGGTATGCATCCAAGATGATGAAACATTTGGTCATGATTCAAAAATATTGATGTATTGCATATGCCTGGTTGATGATGACCTCCGATCAAGCAAATTGTTACCTCGAAGTGATAGCTTTCTCTTTCAAAGCTCTCGCCTATCATATCCCTTTAGCCTCATGTTTTGGGGGGAATTCTTTACACATAAATCTCGTCATCATCATGTGATGAGGTTCCAAGCATCAATTATTTCCCTAAATCCCAAGCTGTGAAGTGAAAATACTGGCCCTGACTTAAGTCTTGCATATATAAAAGTCCAACGCCGCTTTTTCCCTTAAGGCAAGAAGCATTACCTTCTTTAGTAGCGCTCATTGTATCTTGACAGTAGGCGGTGCCACTGCTTTTTGCTCTTGTTCAATGAGCGGTTCTACCTTGTCACCACTCTATCATAGTGAAGGAGAAGCGGTGTCCGGGGTAAAAAGTGAAAAAGAGAAGATTGCATGAAGCTTCTTGAAGGAAGGCTTTGTGGCACCCTCATCCCTACTCCTTAGGGCCACTTGGACTCGAGATCCATCCTTTTGGGATCTCCCTTCCACCTCAACCACCATTTATTCAACCATCCCTACCCTCCCAAGGCCTATAAAACCAATCTCATACCCCATTGATGAGAGAGAGCAAAGTTAGGCTGTTGCATTGAGGTTCTAACCAAATCAGTAGGGTGAACATAGAAGGAGAAAGTTGGAGCTTTTGGGGACAAGGCATTGGCATGTGAAGGAGTATCACAACAATAAGGAGAAGGTTGTAATATTTCTTCTTCATCTTTAATGCAAAGTTGGTTCCTTTCTCGTAAGATATGTTGTGTTATAATCATGTATTTTATTGTTGGATTCCTTAGTCACTGACATAGAATTGTGGATTATATTCTGGTGCGTTTGATCTTGTTTGCTTGTTT
This sequence comes from Pseudotsuga menziesii, assembly GCA_001517045.1. Taxonomy (NCBI): domain Eukaryota; kingdom Viridiplantae; phylum Streptophyta; class Pinopsida; order Pinales; family Pinaceae; genus Pseudotsuga; species Pseudotsuga menziesii. The sequence continues at coordinate 1,319,630 of LPNX011075860.1, read as the reverse complement.
CATGTGATTGTGTAGGCACAACATCCATGAAGAGCCATCTCCATAGGAAACAACTACACCACTCTATCAAAGGTACTCATTCCAGATCTCCACAACTTCTAGGGGAAGCCTTCCATCTCTTTTGTAACTCATTTGTTCTAGATCTGAACCATTCATACTAGAGGAACAACTCTTTTCCGCAAGAGGTGCATTTTTCCTAGCAACAGACACTGGTTTCTTCTTCGTCTGTCTTTCCCTTCCTTCAATTATTGTCTATCTATTTTATCCCTTGTGGGTTCAGGTGATCACCTTAGGGATTTTGGATATGATTCTGGCTTGGTGGTTATAGGTTATTATGGGGGAAAGTCAGTAGATTATTCTTTTGTTGTGGGAGATGTTATTGTTGAAGGTATTGATAAGTAGTCTTATAAGAATATTCTTAATAAAAAACCCTTGCATGTTTTCTCGGACAAACAATATTCTAATCCTGAGGTTTCCTCGAAATATTCCATTCGTCACTAAAATGTGACTATTCATAGGAATGAGGGGAAGAAGAACATAAGGGATACATGAATTTTGGACCATGGGAAGTGTAAGGATGTTGGTACTGAGCATATCCCTATTTTTGCTCGACTTAGAGGTGTTGTTAATCCTTCATGTCTATTGAATTCTTCTTCTGAAATTGGGGCCCTTAGAGATTGATCTAGATTTATGTGTGAACGAAATGAAAGAACATATATAACATCATAAACACGTACATATTGTAATGAAAGCATATATACAATAAACACATATTCTATTAAATGGCAGAAATAGAACATACTATAAATACAACAACTATAATGGTGGTAGCTATCTCTGAGAAGAGATGTGGTTGCTTCGCTCATCTGTGCCAAGCTGAATACAAAATGAGGCCAAAAGGGCCTATTTATAATAAGCATGAGGGTGAGAACCCAAAAAGCCCAAAACATAAACCTAGAAGATGAATCATCATAAAGTTTGTGGCCCCAAGGTGGTTAGTTAAACAATCAACTTCCCGGGGTCACAACGTTTGCATATGATCTCTAATTTGGGCGCTCGATATCCCATTGGAAAGGTCTATCCAAGCCTTACATATTTTGATTAGGGCCAAATGGATGACTTTAAAAACCATTTGGCCCCCTGAATCACCAAAAAACGTCGTTTAGGGCCTCAAACTGGCCTAGGAAGTTTGGGACCCAAAAAACCATAGAAAAATAACTAGGAAATTGCCACAATGGACAATTGTCACTGAGCCAATGAAATAGGGGGTGGCCACCGATCTCCATATGGATCAGAGATCTTCTACCCACTGTGGGTGGTTCAAAATGATACTGACAAGATTGAACATTATAGGATTTTGGGGCACTCCCAAACATTCAACCCTCAAGAGATTATTTGGGTTAATTAAGACAAATATAGTGTTGATTGAGGAAACCATGCACTGTGGGAATAAAGCATGTGAGCTATTCTTAAAAAAATTCTAGGATGGGAGGTGTGTGCAGTTGATGCTGTGGGTCTCTTTGGGGGATTACTTTCCATTTGGAACCCATTGATGGTTTATTTCAAGGCCTTGATTACTTGTGAAGGAATCTTACTGACAGGGAAACTTATGGGCTTGGACAAGAATATTAAAGTGGTGAATTGTTGTGGCCCATATACAAACAAAGAACCTTTTCGGGGGAGCGTTGAATCTAGTGGAATTTTTAAAGAGAAGGTTTTGATATTTGGTGGTGATGTTAACCTTATTCTTTCTGCTAATGAAATTTGACAGAGCAACCCTCAATTAGATCCATTATTGTTTTTTTTTCAACAACTTTTCTAGGGTCCCAACCTCATAGATATCCTTCCTTATGTCATTTATTATACATGGAGGAATGGGAGATCGTGTGTGAATGGGGTGGCCAAAATAATTGATAGGTTTTTTATGGATGAATATTTATCAAATGATGTGGGGATATATAGGTCTTGGACTATTAATTCTCACATTTAAGATCATTAGCATGTTTGTCTCCAATTGGAAATTGGAAAATCCTTCCTTAATTTTCCTTTTAAATTCAATCATGCATTCCTGAAGGGAAATGATTTCATCAAATTGGTTAGAGACATTTGGAATTATTTGTCCTTGACAGAAGAAGGGTTATCAATGCATATTCTAGTCGAGAAATTAACTAGGTTGAAGAAGATTGTAATTAAGTGGCAAAAGGAAAAAAAGTTAAATTAAAGGAAGAACTTAGTTCTGTGGAAGGGGAGATAGATTCTCTCTTTTAAAAAAATGTTTGTGGTATTTTTTCTCACCATGAAAATGAGAATCTAGTCCACTTGGAGGTCGAAAAGTAAAAAATATTGAAGATTGAGGAGAAAACTTGGAGATTGAAGAGTTATGCAATTTGGTTATCTCTAGGAGATAACAATGCTGGATTTTTTCATAATTATGTTGATCATAGAATAATTATGAATGATGTGTGGGACATTGATAACAATCAAGGAATCACACTAACTTCTCAAGTTGATCTAGTGGAGGAAGATACATAGCATTTTACCAGTATATTTAACGATTATGGTTAGACCAATATTGTTTCTCAATTACAACTCATCCAAAACTATCCTAGATTCTTCTCCTATGAAGAGGGTCTCAAGATAGGGGAAGAAGCCACTTTAAAAAATATTGAAGAAGTGCTTAAAATTTTTGCAAAATAAAAAAATCTAGGGCGATATGGATGGACTGTTGAATTCTTCCTTGAACTATTTTATTGTTTGGGGTTGGATTTGGTAAAGGTGGTCGAGGAAACAAGAGTTCAGGGGAGGGTCTCAGACGATTTGAACTCTACTTACATAGCACTTATCCCAGAGAATTCAAGGCCTAGGAATTTTAATGTCTTTAGACCAATCTCTCTTTGCAATTTCGTCTATAAGATTATCGCAAAGATGATATCCAATAGAATAAAACCAAAACTAGAAGAATATATGTCAAAAGAGTTGTTTGGATTTCTATCAAATAGACAAATCCTTGATGCCATAGGTGTATCTTACACTACAAGGAAAATGCCTTGTAGCGGAGGTTATAATGAAGGTTTTTAGTGTTATAAGATTGGCAAATATTTTCAAAAAAACATCTGCTACAACCTTCTCCAATTGTAGCCAATGTTTTAACGGAGGTTATTACTGATCTATATTATAACTAAAAAAACTCGACGCCTGGAGGATTTATCAGATGTTTTTTTACTAGTGCACTTTGATGAAAAACAACACACCGATGCGTATAACCAGTAAACACGTCGATTCTGGAAGATATAACTATTTTGCACCGGTGCACTCAAACAAATCATGGACCAAAATACACCAAATTTAAACGCCACATCGGTGCTTACGTATAGATTATACACCTTGGTGCTTATGTACAACATAAACACACCTGGATGATATTTTATGGCATAGGAACCATCCACTCTCAATATTTTTAAAATTTAATGTTGTAGTCTATTTATAATAATGCCTCGATGCCTTTCATCATAATAAACATCAACGTGTACAAACTATTAATATATCCCAATGCATTTAAATAACTGAAACGAACCGGTGCAATTAATTGCAAAAAGTGCTGATACGTAAAAGTTCTAAAAATTACCAGTGTGTATAAACAATTAAAAAACACCGGTGTGATTAACAAACAAGAAAACATTGGTAAATTCTATTGACAAGTGGATTTATTATTATTATTATTTTAATTTAATGGTGCGTTTAATTTACATTGGAGTACCGACTAGGAAATTTTTAT
>LPNX011075860.1:1304903-1315569 GCA_001517045.1 Pseudotsuga menziesii | reverse complement strand
TATATATATATTATATATTTTTTAATTTTTTTAATTCAATTATTCATAAAAAATTGAATGATTTTTTTATAGTACTATTCATTCGAATTTTAATTATTGCATTTGTTTGAATTAATTTCTTATATCTAGCATTTGTTGAAATATTTAATCATCAATACATTTAATTACCGATGTACCATTTCACATGTAACATTTGACAATAACATTGGAAAATGCAATAGAATAAAAATACTTATTTTTTATATATGAATAAGATGACCTTTGTTAGAAAATATGACAACATAGAGGTCCAACAATAATCAAAATTTCAAAATGCATGTAATTGTTACACTTATTGGTAACCCATTGTATTTTGATTCAGACACTATGTCCAGTACATTATACAAAATGTTCGATTTTCACAGACAATTATTTCAAAATATACATCATCTTTCATTAGCATCAAATATAAATATGGATCATAAGTATTTGTTGGAAATGTTATAAGTGCTCAAGCCACTTGCATTAGTTGGGTGATTTGGATGAATGTTTTGTTGATTGGATCAATTGTTTTCCTCTTCTTCAACTTCCATTTGCAAACATAAAAATGATTTGTATTGAGTGTATTTACATTCCTGAGAATAATGGAAAATAAAATAGATAATATACATGAATGTAAATTGAAAAGCGATGGATCATAGAAAGAATTGAGTCATGAATGATACACATTCTTTCAAAACCAAATCTCATGCCTTCTATCAACAAGTCTTATGTTGGCTCCACTCCATACTTTGTTTCCTGCAAGTTTTATACCTCGTCACAAATCATAGATTTAATATAAATGATTTTTGTTGTTCTATTAATTATATAATGAGAGAAGTAAAACAACATAGATACTTAACAATTAACTTTTGATATGCCAACATATACTCACAACCCTTGCTTAATTCAATGTCAATCAATTCTTTTGATGGATCCTCTTTACATGTTAACACCTGTTTCAAGACATCCAAGGATGGCAAATGAAAACAAAAAAGTTAATATAAAGATCACAACCACTATGAAATCTTAATTTGTTATAAGGAAATTACTAATACTCACAAACTTTGCTATCAACCCATTTTTTCCTTGTCGTCATATCTTGTGTATTGAATGGGTTCCATTTTGTTTTCCTTTCGGCAACAAAACATTGATTGAAAATTAATATTGAATGTTGAATTAATTAATGATATTGACATAATCCAATAAATCAATGATTTCATACATTTGAAGCACGTTGCTATTGATATGGCTCCTCCTGTGATGCAATTATATTAATTTCCTTAGCCATATCCTTGAACACTTTTTTGGACATCCCTACTGGCACATTTCACATATCACCTCATTCATCCCTTCACATTTTTATAATCTTCCTAGAAATGTAAAATGACAATAAACATTTTTTCTGTTGATATGAAAAATAAATATAGCAACATCAAAATTATCAAAGGGATGATGCTTTATAGTAGTTATAGATACATATTCTACATAAACATTATTAGGAGTATTACTTTTTGAATGATTCTTTTTTTGTTGTTATATTTTTTTTCTATTGTAAGTTTGACAGGCTTCATTGACCATTTCTTTGGAAACGCCTCTTGTACTTTACATATGACCCGATTCTTCGAATCATTTCATTGATTTATGTATGGTAAGTGAAAATCACATCTATATATTATTTCCACCATATACCTCATAGTATTATAAAAGTATTTCACCCTTCTATTAACTTCCAACACAACTTCATATGTCTTAAGGAGCAATCTATCATCATTTACATCTTCCATAATTTTTTTTGTCTTATGATGACATTCATTTATGCTTCTATCAATCCCTGCATAACATTAAATATATGTGAATTAGTGTTGAAGAATGAATTGTCATTGATGTCAAAGGATCAAAATGTCGAAGGTGTTAAATTGTCGTTGATGTCAAATGTATTGAACATGAATTGTTATTGATAACAAAGGAGATAGTTGAAAAATATGTAATTGATGTAAAAGGATAGACTAATGCCAAAAGAGTTGAAGAATTCCTCACACAAAGCCGACTTGAAGAAATATAGGCCAAAGAATGTGGAAGTCCCATGAGACCAAAGATCCTACCATGACATTGGTCGAAGTGCACAAATAACAATCCACAAAGAAGAGCATTGACAATGTCAGATATGCACAAATAACATTTGTGTGAGACTTGCGAATGAAGAACACGAAACAAAAACTTGTGTGTAAAATTCCCACAAAGAAAATGGTATGTGGTGAGAAGACTTGTGAGGACAAATATGAGTTATGAAATTACGTGCAAAAGTCCCACAAGGAAGTTGGTATATGTGCGACAAACCTCACAAAGATGAATTGCAATAAGCAATACACCGACATAGATCATAACTTGAAGAAGACACACATAGGTAGGAGTGTTATTCAAGGATAAGGAACTTCAACAACTGGACACGTCTCTTGAGATGGGAAAACTATAAGTAAGAAAGATATGTATGTGTTGAAGTAAGCTTGTGAAATGAAGAAATGAAATAATCTGGTTAGAAAAGCTTCAAAATTCTTTGGGGTATCAATGTCTCATTGATCACAGAAAGAGTTTTATGCAGCGAAGCCGAAGTGCACAAATCAATAGATGTTGAACAACAAGAAGAGCGTTCTATATAAGGATGCATGTATTAAGGATGTGTGAAGTTCTTACTCAGCAAAAGACACAGACAGCGGAACAACAAAAGTGACTGAATTTGGAACGTTGTTTAGTAAAAAGACACAGATCATGGAACCAAATAAGAGACTGAGTTAAGAGAATTGTTCAGTACAGAGATGCAGATCACAATGATTATCACACAATGCAGTTTTGGAAATTGACTGTATTGACATAAACCTTCAAAATAAAGACACATACAAAATAACCACAACAATTGCAATTTAATGAAGACACACATCGAAGATAAGGTATTTGTTAAATTACAATTATTCAATACACACTTATTTCATATCAGGGAGGTTAGACGTGGCAAGGAGTAGGAAGTTGTATCCTCCTTCCAGTTGGTGCTAGAAAACAACTTCAGGGTGTTGGAGCTTCCTTACTATTGTAGCTGGTAAAGATAATTAGGGGGTTGGAGCCTCCTTCCAGTTGAAGATGGTAAATATAATTAGGGGGTTGGATCCTCCTTCCAGTCAGAGTTAGAGAATATAATTTGGAAGTTGGTGCTTCCATAATGGGAGATCGTAGTTATTCCCAGGTCAGAGCTTGGTTGCTACAAGCAGCAGTTGGTGAAGTCAGACATACAGTTGTTCATATCGATTCCTGAGTTCATGAGTCGGTGCTCACACATATCGAAGTCATTGTAGGTCAGTTCCTATAACCAACATATTATTACTTGAGGATTGGGTTGACACATGAAATGAGTTGGTGCTCATGTTTGGAGATTGTATTCTCCCACTGATGTGTATACACACACACACACACACAATTATTCTTATATATTTGTGCATTGTTGATTTATTATTGTTATTGCTGAAAAGTTTTATATGGTGAAAATATGTCAAAGTGAAATAATATATATATTTGTGTGATTATTGATCCCCCCCCCCTCTTAGTAATAATATAAATCCAACAATTGGTATCAAAGTGGGTGTCTTAATTGACATTAACATTTTGAAGAAATATCCGGTGCAAATATGGACAAACAAGAAGGTCTATCTACCAACTGAGCATCGAGGTTTGATGGCTTCAATTATGATTTTTAGAAAATACGAATGGAGGTCTATTTGAAATATTTCAGTATGGATGTTTGGAAATCAATGGAGGATGGATACGAGTATCCAAAAGAAAAAACATATGAATCATAAGAAACTGATGAGCTCACAACTTCTAAAATTGCGTCAGTATACCTTGAAAAACAGAAGACAATATGAATGCAGTGTATGAGTGAAGAATGCAATACTGTGTGGGCTAGACGATGCTGAATTTACCAAATAAAGGGACTTGGAGAAACAATTGAAGAACACTCAATTGTACACAAAATCATGAGAACCCTATTTTCAAGGTTCAATTCAAAGGTATTAGTCTTAGAAGACATATCTAACTTAGACAACCCGACAAAAGATGAATTATATGGAATTGGCACTGCTTATGAGATGAGGACAGAACCAAATAATGTGTCCAGAAAGGAAGCAACATTTAAAGCTACAATAAATCCAAAATCCAACAAGAATGAGTGCAATAACATAGTTGACATGCCATATGAAGAAGATGCTAATTATGTGAGAAAGTTAAAGATAGGTCAAGGAAAATACAAGGGGAAATTACCCTTCAAGTACTTTAAATGTGGTAGAATTGGACACTTTGATTCAAAACTTATATATAAAGAAAACATAGATAGTGAAAGTGAAGAGGACTCAGACTATTAAGAATGAGGAAGTAAGCACTAGTAGAACAGAGCTGTGGACAAAAGAAATTTCAAAGGCGAGGAAAAGTTTGTACACTAAGGAGGATAATGTTTCAGAGGAAGAAGATAACAATGATAGTCCAAGAGATGTATTGTTCATGGAACTAATTCAAGATGAAAATTCAAGAGCAGGGAAGTCATCAGTTAAAGGATCTCAATCCAAAACATCAAAACCATCAAAGAAATGGACCTACAATGGTATTCACATTCCCTCTCCAAACTCTAAAGGAAAGGAAAAAAAAATCGGAACAAAAGAATCATTCAAATTGGAGAATACTATAACAAATAAGCATTCCTTTGATGGAATCACACTACCATTTTCAAATTCCAAAGAGAGGGAAAGGTTCAGTAGCGCTGAAGAAAGTTCAAAATATGAAGATGATGATAGTATTGAAGTCGGCTAGGAAGGAGAACTAGTTATCACACTAGAATATTTGAAGAAATAAAGGTAAAAAAATTAAGTGTCGAAGGAGAAGTTAACAAAAGAATAAGAGATTGTCAAACATACCAAGGATATGGTTTAAGGACTAGAAAAATAGATGAACGATAGAGAAAAAGAGTTGAATTGCACAAAGGGAAAGATCAAGGATCTTGAAGAAAACAAGTATGCACTTGAAAAGTATTAGAAGGAGATAGAATCAATGAATGAGCTATTGCGATAACAAATTACGAAAAAAGAGTTAGAAATTCCATACTTGAAAGAAAAGACAATTTGTGCAATACATGGGAGAAATGAAACATACATAGACACATATACTTAAACCAAGTTTAGCAATAGATCGACAATCCTAGATGAAGTCCTGGACTGCCAACGATATCCAGAAGATAAGTCTGGAATTGGATATAGAATGACAGGTGATGATGTGTGCGACAAAGGAGGACTTGGTTCTAACCAATATGATACATTTTAGAATATATGGACAACTTATGAGGCATAAGAAACCCAGGTATGCTAACTTCTTTAGCTATAAAAGTAGCTTCAGTTCAGTAAAGTGTTGGATATGTAACTATGTTGGACATATAGAAACACACTACCACAATATTAGATGTTATGTGTGTGATGAATATGAGCACAAGACTTCACTTTGTTCCATGAGAGAAGAATAGCCAAAAAGACCTATCTGACATAATTTTGTGGAGGAATATCCGCCACAGAAGAAGAGGTCGATTGTGCACCAGAAAACATGGGTAAGGAAGGTATCTCAGGAGTACAAAGAAGATGTAAATAATGACAACATAGTTCAAGCAACAAGCAATTGTTTCCTTCATTGCTAACGAAAAGGGGTTATGCAATATCCTTGAGTTCAAATAGGTACATAAGTATTCAAGGACTAAATTAGTAAATTGATGCATATAGAATTCATTTGAAGATTGTTATTGTATATTATGAAATGTGTAGTTGTTATTATCAAAAGTGTGGATTGTTATGCATAAAATAATAAGGAGATACATGTACAATTAATACACAAGGATTGCACAAAATGAAAGTTTTGTATTCTATTCAAAAGTATGATTACAAAACTGGAGGTTTGAAGGCCGTATTACATCAGGTCATGGAAGGCGTACAAAACCAAAGTTCTAAGCTGCTGAACAAGATTGGAGAAGAACTATATCTAGGTTACACAAAATTGAAGCTGATAAAAGATGAAGATGATTCATAAATGTAGTTCGAGATCAGTTACTTCAACTTGTTAAGTAGAAAGCGATGATAAGTGTAGGTCCAGATCTATTACAGTTTGCTCAGTAAACTCTGGTGACAACAACAAAGTAAGAAGGTCTAATACCAAAAATGATGAATCAAAGGAAGTGTGCTCAACGTGTATCTGGTTTAGGAGCTCAAAGGTGTGTTATTGTTGCTACTACCAAAAATCAACCCTATTGCTTAAGCTGGACAATGAATCATAAGTGTTCTATTTAAATGTCGGCAGATGATACCATGGCATGAAATTGGACTACTGCATTTGTTTTTTATAGACTCTCATAACCACCCTCGGTCTTTCGAAAAATCTGGTTGATGTGAATGAACAACTGAACAAATAATATCGAGGGAATTGTTGAACCTCTGAAATAAAGAAGACACGACGACGATCAAGGAAGGATAGTTTAAGGAGGAAAATTCAAAATCCGTAGAAAGAAGGATAAGCTCGACAAGGAATGAGCCATGGTGGTGAACCAAGTGAAAACACTATAAACTTATAGAATTGGGAGACATTTCTCTTCATGTGCTCATACATAAATTGAAGAGACATTGAAGTTCATGAATTCATGCATTGTGCAATCCAAGGGAGATCATGACGATGTCAAAATTTAATGCATGGGTTGATAATGGACAAAAAGTGATTTGGAAGAATGATGCCGGAACAAAGTCACAATTGTTAACACCAAAAATTGTCCACCTAACTCTCTATGGTCCAAACCATAATTATACATCATTATCCCACCATTATTTCCTCCATTTTGACCTTCACAACTAAAAAATCCACCAACTATGGTCCAAAACATTATTATTCCTTCCCCCATAAATACAGGGAAGTTGAGCATTTATTGTGACTTATCCCCACTCTCTCCAAAAAGGACAAAAAAAGCCTAAAATGAGAATGGGTAAAAAACCATGGACAAATACCATGCACAATAAAATACCATGGGTCAAAAAACCTGGGATCTTCCTATAAATACATTGTGAAGGTCTCCCACAAACATTCCTTAATTTTTAGTCAACTTTCCATTTCTCACCTTTCGCCATTATTCCCATATTTTTTCCATATCATTTTACACGGTGTATGTTGAGATTCCTCCATACCCTCTTGGATCCATTCCCCCTTTTTGACAACCATTAGTGGAGATGACTAGAGAACCAGACCGTGGAGCCAGTGGACCGTTTCCTCAAACGGCTGCAGTGGCCCATGTTACCAAAAGGTATGCTTGTTATTGTTTTTCATTAGTTAGATAAAAAAATATAAAAAATCATAAAAATATTGTTGTTGTTGTTACTGTTTATTATTGTAAGTTGAGCAGGGATGATTTTAAGAACCCCCCCTAAATTTATATGTATAAAAAATTTGTGAATCCCCCTGATACATAGAAAATTATAAAGGCTATTTTATCAATAATATAATATGTATATATAATTTTTGGGCGAAATTTTCATAGAATTGTAAAATCCTGTAAAATTTGGGAGATTCTTTCACAAAATCATAAAAACTTGTAAAAGTCTTTCACGGAATTAGAAAATATTGTGAAATATTGGTGAATCTTACAGTAAACTATAAAAACTTGTAAAGTCTTGAAAAAATGGTTGAAAATTGGTTCGATTTCAAAGGATTTTGCATCCATTAAAGAAGATGCCAATGCACATTTTGAATCCCTTTGCATGGAAGAAGAAGAGCCAGATCTTGAATCAACACAAATCATGTTGGAAATATACCCCATTTGAATCGAATGGTAAAACTGAGGAACTAGTACAATAAATAGAAGAAGAGGAAATTATAAAGGCCATTTGGGAACTTACCCATTATAAGGCTCTAGGGCCTAACAACTTCTCCATCCATTTCTACAAGGCCCATTAGTTTATCATCAAATTGGACCTAAAATGCATGTTCTTGAATGCTAAAAAAAATACATAAATTAGGGGGCAGTACCGACTCCTCATTCTTATCTCTCAGTTCTAAAAGAGGCAAACCCATGCCCGTTCAACAAATTTCAATCCATTTATCTATGCAATTACTCATACAAGATCTTAACCAAAATAATGACCTATAGAATCCATAAGATATCCTTGAAGATAATACCCAATGATTACGATGGTTTCATGGATAAGATACATATTATAAACAATATAATTATGGTTCAAGAAACAATCCATTATACCAAAGAAAACAAAAGACATGTATGATAATAACAAAGAAAACAAAAGAAAAAGGTATGATCATAAAAGTCAACATGGACAACACATTTGACCAAGTAAAACATTCCTTCTTGTTTGATGTCCTTTATAAATTTGGGTTAAATAATCGTTTTGTCTAGTGGGTTCAACCTTGCATTTGTGGCCCCTTTATTTTTCCCTTAATCAATGGGAGGCCCACTTTTTATTTTTAAAGCAAAAGGGGAATGAGATTAGATTTCTCTCTCTCCCCTTTTATGCATCATAATGATCATGGAACTGAGTAGAAATATGGAATTTTAATAGATATTTGGAAACCTTCATGGACTGAACTTTTACAAAGGGGTCAAAGCAATGAACCACTCACATTTCATTTATAATACTCTTCCACTAGGAGGGCGCAAATAATGATAACTTGGACATTTAGAAATGTATAGTATCACTGAATCCTCACTAAATCAAGTGGGGAGGAAAATAATGTAAAAAGATAAATATACGACTAAAACATAAACCCACTTCTCCTTTGATCCATCTCTAGAATTTTGCAATTTCCTAGCTCTGAAACATGGACCAGTTTCAAGTATCTTCGAATGCCTATTTCTCTCAACAATCATATAGCAGCTGTTTAGTCACGTATAATAAACACAATAAAGAATAAATTCCAGTAGTGGAGTTCATAATGTTTGAATCCTATACATAAAATTGTTCTTATTAAGTCAGTTCTATCAGTTCTCCCATTTATCGATGTTCTGCCAAGCTATCCCCTTCTCACATCATGTAGAAAATAACATGAGAGATTCAAAAATATCTTTAGCAAAGGGCCCTAAAGACCAACCAACTGAAAGGTTGAAAGATAACAAATTTGAACAAGTTATGAGAAATATTAATATGGCTCTCCCAAGTCCTTTAGCATATGAGGCAACTAACTGCGATCCATTAAGCTCATAGGATGATTCTTTCCATCATCGTAAGGGAGGAACACTTCTGGGACATATACCCTCAGATGTACACAGTATAGTCCAATGTAGAAGTTATGTTGAAAACTCAAAACTATACAAGAAAACAATAAGGAAACATTTACGATTAGTTTAAACTCTAGACAAAGAAAAATAATGGTTCCCATGCTTTTTCTCTGTGGGGAGACACCTCTTTTGCTGCTGTCTCTAGAAGTGGGGTTTCATCCATAAAAAGTGGTGATTTGGAAGGGCATTGTGCAATAAGAAGACAACAAACGTCTTACGAATATATTTCATAAAAAGGTTAAGTGAGGCTTCAACCACACTAGGACAAAAGAAAGCGCCAATGATTTGTGGCATAGTCAATCATGCAAGAAATGGTTGTAATGCAATATTTTGGAGTGGTGTCTAGGGTTCTCTTTTACAATAAGAATTATTGAAGTGGATCTCATTGCACTACCACCAGTATAGATCCATCTTAAGCTTGGATCTATCAAGCACCAAGAGGGATCCAATTTATTGAGGTGTAATATTTTTAATCTTAAGTTTTTGACATTAATAGAACTTTTTTACATGTCTCCCCCATACTAGCATGTAAAGCACCTTGATACTCTCATTGTAAAATATTGGTCTTTGATAGCAATGATAAATTAATTTCCATAGTTTATTTTCTAGGAAAAGAAACAATTTATCGATAAAGTAGAATGAGAAAGTATGGATGGGACTCTAGCTTAAATTCAACTCAGCATAACAATAGAAAACAAACAAGTGTCAAATGTTTATCTTAGAATTAAGATAAGTATCATTGTATTGACTCTATTTAACTTTTAAAGATACAATTGATCAACAAACAAACAACTAATGCCCCTGCAAATATCTTATGTACCTTATCCATAGAAACTAGTACAAGTAGGATTATATTAAAGAGCTCCTTCATATCATCTTCTAGGAGTCCAAAACTTTCCAAAAGCTCAAATATATTCTCAAAAATCCCAGGTTGAAATTTGAAAAACCTCTAGACATCATCCTCTGATCTGAACAGGTTTTAAAGATACTAGATTTTGGGACACAAAATTTTCTCTAGACTACTGCAAAGAAATCTGGGTGCCAGGGATATAAATTTTGAGTTTCTAGAGTTCTTCCAAAGTGAGGACCAATGTTTTTAAGAACACGAACTTGGGTTTTAGCAGTCGGTTAACTTTAAGAGTAAGAATAGATGGGGTTCTAGTAATGAGCTTCCTTAATTTGTTGTGAATATTGAATCTCTAATGAACTAAACCGCTTGTTTATGTATATGAATGGATCTCCTTCTGATCACATATGGACTTATTTTAAGAATTGTTGAGACCTCAAACTGGGATAACC
>LPNX011075860.1:1250431-1303181 GCA_001517045.1 Pseudotsuga menziesii | reverse complement strand
ATATGGTGTTGAATTAGCAAGTGAACCAAATTCCAATATGAGTACATGTTGAATTAATGCACCTTGTGATTTCTAGAGTGGATTGCAAACCACTTCTACTGCAATTTTACCCTTAACCTATTCAAAAAATCATCAACAATTATCCTTTTATAGTTTAAGGGGTTTGTGCGTGTATGTGTAATATGTATTCCATGTGGCATTACTATGATGAATGGGATAATCCCGGATGAATGCAATTAAATGTCATAACCAACGGTGACATATGTATATCAAAATATTTTAAGAACAAAGGGATTTCAACAAGTGGAAAATGAAATAGAGCTTAGTATATTCATCAAGAGGAATGCAAGCCATTGTTTTGCAAGGATCGAACAAATTATACTTTACACGCTTGTTGAAGATATTCTACATGTCTCCAATGTAGACTGTTGCTAGCAATGGTGTGACTCCAAACTTAGCCATCATTGGAGTTAATACATTACTATCAAGCACCAATGCAAAGAATGCTACTCATGTCACAAGAAGCATGATTGGGGTGATGATAAATGCAACACCACATCTATGTTTTCTAAATATGTATCTTCTTAGAAGAATCATGTTGAAAGTAATGATTCCGGCATAATTCCAGTATATGTACAGAAATCCTCAATAAATGTTGAGTACTATTAGACTTGGAAATTTGAAACTAGATCAAAATACACATTAAAAATAGTTAAAAACTCAAAATATGAGAGGACACATAAGTAACCAAAATATTAAAAAGACACACAAAAACCTCATCCTTCCAAATCCTATAGAACATAAAGATATCATGCATATTGTCCTATAACATTTTAAAATAGGAAATCCTCAAAGTAAACAAAATTAAATGAAAAAACAAAGAACAAAATACTATAGTATTAAAATGGTAATAGTCCTCCTAATATAATTACAACTATCATGCATCGAAAATTCAAAATACATGAGGTGGGCAATTGAAATATGGTAATAATCCTCCTAATATAATTACAACTATCATGAGCGAAAAAATGAAAATATATGAGGTGGTCAATTAAAATCCTAAAATTATTAGGAAATTTTAATTATGAATTAATATAATATTAGTAATATTATATTAAATTTAAAGCTTAGATATATATATGGAAAAGAGAAAAAAAAATACAAAGGATGATGAAATCAATCTGGTCTAATTGGAAGGACCCGACAATGCTTTTGACATAATAGTAATGACCACTTTTAGGAACAATGCCATGCATTGAGGTGATGGAAGAAAAAGGACAACATCTCTTTAAAATTTACCTTAGATCACACAGTAGCAACACCTAAATATGAAGTGCTCCTCAAATTCATGAGACATGAACATAACAAATCCAATGGATCATATGCTCTCTAGAGATATGGCGGTTCACCTCATTACAAAGTTGGTAAGAGTACATCTCAACAAGCACAGAACTTGATACCATCCACAATTTGCACAAAGTGCTCCACAAGGAAGATGAGGACCAAATAACCTCTTTAGAAACAAATAAGAATTTGCTTAATGTCCCCCAATTGTAAGGAGTCATGCATCATTACCCTATTGTAAAAACCAATGCTGTAAAATATCATTTCGGGGAATATGTTGCCAAAGTTTAAGAACTAAAATTATTGGAAACATTGGAAAATATTGGCATGAAAAACTCGAAATATTAACAACTTGAAAAATTAGGAAAAATTAAGAAATATCAGGAGAAATCAAAGATATTGACAATACTAGTAAAAATATCACAAAAATGTATGATTGTCCTTGAAATAGTGAAATCAATAAAAAAAAAACAATTGAAATGGAATGCAAAAAAAAATATAGCATTCTTGTATTTATGGTAATAGTACATATATTTAAGACCGTAAAGAAAAGAGAAATTTGATTTACCATAATAAGAATATTTTTAATTACCCGTTATCTTTCCAAGAAACATTTCCATATAAGGAACATTTCTTACAACACTTTTTATATGATTACTATAGCTAAGAATTTCCTTCTTCATCATCAAAAGTTCTACAATACTAGCCATATTATATGCAAACCAAAATAGACAGAATCAAACAAATAAAAGCTAGTGTGAATTTCCTCCTTCATCATCAAAAGTTCTACAATACTAGTCATATTATATGCAAACCAAAATAGACGGAATCAAACAAATAAAAGCTAGTGTATAACCTTATATGCAGAAGGATGAGTTGCAATGTTATGATTTAAAGAACTATCTTTTGGATATGCACCCTTTTGAATATCTCACAGTGTTGTGTATATTAAAAGGTAGAAAGGTTTCAAGAGCTTTCTTAAAATCAATGTCGCTACTTTGATCTTTCTTCTTGAGAATCATTTACTGAGCATCATTAGAAAGAGATGTATTTTGAAAAAGAGTGAAATTCCCTTCTTTAATGAGAAATTTGTATTTAAGATTACCAATTCAAGGAAAATGCTACAAAAGGAACTTTAGGAAGAGATTATGTGGCTCCAACAACTGTACCAGAATAAATGTTGTAGAAATTGTCACAGGAAAAAAGGATCATCAATACTAACAAACTTAAAGGATGGCATGTGTATTGGTTATAAAATACTTAAATTTTCAATTTGATAGAATAATGCATGTTATTGGAAAACATAAGACACTAACATAGATCCATCTTAACCCCACATCTATTAAGCAACAAGAAGGATAAAAAAGACAACCTAGGTTGAAATCATGGCAGGCTTACCCTCACCCTTCCTAGTGGAAGGCCATGTGTAACCTTATTATGGATCTGCCACAATGCAATGTAGTCACAACTGATTAATGAACCTCCAGGTCAATATCACATGATTTGGTTTCAACACACATACACATACATACATATATACATATAGCTCCAAGGGTTTGCAAGCTAGCTCAACTGGTTGAACTATTTCCCAAGACATGTTGCCAATGGAAAGGGCAGAGGTTACAAATTCAAATCCAATTTAGTCCCTCGGGGATTCCAACCACTGTTGTGGCTAGTAGTTGAACCACCCCCATCTAAATACTCAGATAAAGGGGGAAGGATTCTGCAAGGTTTAAAAAAAAGAGTTGAGTGGGTTAGTTCAATTGGTTTGAAGAGACCAATTTCAAGGTGGATATCATTGAAAAGTCATGGATTCAAGTATGGTAGAATCCATATGGGTTAGAAGTATCTGATTTGGTTTGGTGGGGAATTTACCCAGATCCATTCATGAAATGTGACAAATCCCGCGAAGGGTTTCCCTGCAGACATTATCCATGGAATATGTGTGTGTGTGTGAATTTTATTTTATTTGCAGTGTTGCATAAGAGAGATGAACATGACACATCCCATTCACCTGCACTCTAGAGTGCACCCTGCTTTGCTATTGCAATATGTAGATTTTAATTTTGATGTTTTCTGAGAATTGAAAGTAGAGAATCAAGTAGGTAAACAATTATAGCCAACCTTTAGTAACCAATGCCCATTTATCAAGGAAAATAAAGTGATGAGACAATGATATCACAATCCACATAGCATAATAATAGCATGATTATGCAACCTCTTCAATTATAATTTCTACTTGAGAAAAGGGGTTGCAATTCCCACAAACTCAAGTAATTCCCTCAAGTGATGAAGACGATAATAGCACAAAAAATTCATAAAAAAAGTTTGATGCTCAACATACATGTGATGTCCACAGTTAGATCCCTTATTGATTTCACTGATTACATGTTCACATTGTACATCAAAACTCATTTTTGTATGGTCCTTGCACCCATTGTTGAACATTTTAACATAGTGAAAATAGAAGGTAATACCTTAGGTCTGAAATTATTGATTTGTATAGCCAACTACTTCACACCAAGAAGAACCAACATTAAACTCGGGATGAAGACAATTACCATTGCAACCTTTACCCTGGGGAAAAGCACTCCATATAAACCCAATGAAACACGATTAGATGGAATTTTGAGAGAATATATGAAATGTTGGACACTTCTCAAACCCCATTATAACATTTCCAACATTTCAAACCCCATAACAACATTATGGGCACTCCTACCGCCTCAAAAATCCATTCCTCAAACTTCCATGATTACAAAAACATCCATAATCTAACCAAATAGATTATGAGACATAGATTCTCCTCCATGTTTCATAAAAATAAAAAACCTATATAAGAATTTTTTTAAAGAAAAATAGAAACTACCTCTTAAAAGGGCCATACAACCACCTGTGTAAAATCCTTCCTACCCTCTTCAACCTACCAAAAATGGTTTTGAGAAAATAAGGGATTCATGAAATCAAGTAACATGATTACCTTGTCCATGCCACCATGAAATTAATGTTATGATTCTTTAAATCCTTTCAAGGTACACCTTTTCTTTTTTTCTAATTTTAACAATCTTTCTCTTTTGAACTTTTGCTCCATAAAGTGCTAGGTTTTCCTTTGGGTTTTACTTCTCTTATAAAAAGGTCCTTTTAATATTTAAATAATAATGGCCAATTTGTAAATCACGCCCTTGCAAAATAACAGAAAGAATGGATAACCCTTTGACCTAATTATTGAATCAAATCTGAGTTAGAAATTGGGCTCCCTTCACATTGTAATGAAAATTAATTATCAATGGTATTTCCATTTGAGGTATCTTAGAACTTCCATCTTGATCAAGATCCTTCAATAAGTATGAGTGAACATAATTAATAAGATTTAGAAGGCAACATGTTTTTCCTTAAGACTATTTGTTGTCCATAATTAACAGATACGAGTGAACATAATTAATAGTATGTTGTTCTCTTTTAACGGATCTGATGTTCACCAAAATTAATAGTATTTTGGTATTTCTATCCCTAGAAGGGCTATTCATTCAATTTTAATTTGCAACATTTCCAAGGTTTCATTAATTGGTAATTCACTTTTAGAGTTTATGGATGCCTCTGGAGGCCCAATGTTCTCCTCCACAACCTTATCCAACCCCTTTATTGACTATACAAATCTGCACGTCGCTTCTATTGAGAATCTAATCTTGGTATATTTATCCATTGGGGAAATGTTACAATGTTTAGACCTGCTATATCAAAATATTGTTAACCCATAAAAGTATGAATGATGATGCAAGTTTAGACATATTACCTTGCAACCTCTTCCTTTTAAAATTTTAATACTCTGTTTTATATGTTTTATAAAAAGAGGAACAACCCTAACGTTCTTCACACAGTTTCTTTTGGCAAGTTGTCATTACTTGATGTTTGTTAGCATCTCATTTTTTGTTGAAGCTCTCTTTGGTAACTCAGATTTAAGCTTGAATAATATGGTTGAACATGCATAAATTTCATTATTTAAAGAAACTAAACAATGGTATAATTTTACCTCTTCATTTCAACTCTTACAAAAATTCATACTATGTTTACATATTTGAAAGATCACCCCTACCTCATTAAGATAACAACTCCCATATTGGTGGTGTGTTTTGTAAGTTTTATAAGGTTATTCATTGCATGTTATAGATCAACTGATTGCAAGTTAGGCACTTGAATAACTACACCAAAGCTTGGGATAAGACAAATTTGTTTTTTGTTCATGACAATGATATCTTTTGGTAAGCTTGAGTCTGACATGAACCTATATTTAACAATAAATCAAAATATTTATTTTTCAGTTGTCATTTGTATTGTTGTAGATTAAGAGGCTATGTATGCTTAGGAATAGAGTGATAGGACCATCGCCTAAAATCTACTATGGAAAAACTGCAAATGGAATTGAAGAATAAATAGTTAAAGACACCTTTTGGAAACTAGAGTTTAGAGAAATGGAAAAAGAAATTGCATCTTTTGGAATAACCTTTATTAATTGGTTGTGGGCCTTTAAAGGTAAATCAAATAACAATCGTTTCACAAAATGGCTTTTTTGCAACACAATTAGGCTATATCTGGAAATAATTTCCACCCATATATTAGAGATGCAATCCTCATGGAATTTAACGAATCTGAACTTAGATAAATGATTATTCCAGACAAAGATGTAACTGGGATAGATTTACCCACAACATATTTTCAAGAGGAATCCCTTGTGGTATTGGCATTACTAATGATTACGAATATTGAAAAATATTGGAGATTGAAGATACATTATCTCTAGTTTAAAACAAGAAAATCTTGACTGGTAAATGTGTGCTCTGATCATGATAGATTTGGCCTTGAAATTCTTAGTGATTATGAATGAAAATACATTAGTTCCACTTCAAAATGTGAGCTAATCGAATGAAATCCTTGTTTCACAATAAAATGTGTGCTTATCAATAGAACTAGAAAACAAAGCTCTATTTGTGTGCTAGTAAATGAAGTTATATAAGTACTTGTCAATAGAACTAGTAAACACAGATACTTTCTAAAACCAATTTAACAATGGAAGGACTGAGGAAAACATTAAAGCAAGAATGTACATATTCTTAATTGAGTTCTAACGGCTGTGAGCAGGTACTAATTACACCAAAATCCTTTTGCTTATAGTATTGTAATACAAAAACGAATCCTTGGGACAAGCAATCCCAAGGATTTAATAACGAGTAAACCTTGACACATGAATATAGTAGATAACCATGCTTTCAAATGATACAAAATTATCCCTCGTGAAGACAATGCAATTCTGTCACATGACTTACTTTAAGGCATGTTCCAGACCAAATCATTCGAAGCCAAAGTCAAAGATACTAACCACTCATTAGTTGAACATATTAAGATCAGAGACCAAGTTTACAATTGTTAGTAATAAATGATCTAATTTGTTTTTCTTGATGCCAAATTAGTATGTACTGGAAACTATGTTATTTGCATTTAATTACATGCAAGGAAAGAAAATAAAGCACGTAAGGATTATCAGTACTTCAATTTAGATCATCATACAACTTAGACCTAGCATTCGCAAATCATAAAAACTTGCAAAATTTGAAGCAACTTATAAGATATATATACCTTAATAAATGCAACAACATCCTCCTCTGCAGTTCCTCCAATTTCTCCTATCAAAACAATAACTGGGAGAACACCAACAAAGAAAATAATTCATTCAACAAAAATCCTACCAGGACCACAACAGAATATTCTTGATGGGCATTAACTTCAAATGCAAATATAATCCCAAGTAAAACAAGACTAAAGAGTGACCATGTCATCGCTTGACACTATGATTATGGGGTTTTTGACATAATCCAATCCATGTTTTTTTTCTTTCTACTCCATACTTATGAAGGCTACACACACATCCTTCTTTTTGTATTAAACCACCGCGAATAATATTTCTATTAATAGTAAAAGGAAGCTTTGATATAAAAAAAATGCAAAGATAAACTATGCCACTCTTCAACTTGTAAATATTCAAAACTTAAGGGACTACAAAATAAACAAATAGCAACACTCAAGCCACAAGCAGGAGGCCATTCCCCTTCCCAGTGTTGCCATATATTTAGAAGTTATGAAATACATTATCGAGATAAAGTTCAAATTAAATTCATTTTTAGTTCGAATTTGGAAACTTTCCACTTCAATTTATGATTTTCATATGACTAGGATTAGAAACATGACATAGTGACAACGCCTTCTAACATTGCAAGTGACCTCAATCTCTTCTAAGGGAAGATAGGCCTCACAAAATAAAATTGTCATGAGTGCCAAAATGATGATGATAATAGGTCTCTGAACTATTGTTCTGAGTCCAAAATTGCCCTTTTTTACAATTGTTTTTGCTCGCAATCATGTTAAAACTGAAGACATAGGTTATTTAATGTTGAAACTATGCCCAATTTTACACCTTGCCCCCTTTTAATGCCCAAAATTGTGTTTAATGGGTTTTATTGTTGCTTTATCTTGTGTATCTTAACCAAGGTGTCTTCTTAATGTTGCTCAAAGTCAAAACATGACCATAATTGTGATAGTCAATGCTAATTGACTACTTCTTGATGGCCTAAGCATGACCAAATATTAAACATAATCAATATTGATACAAATATGTGAATTCCATGGTCTCCATCTTACAGTCTATGTAAACAATAGAAGGGTTCTTAGTGAGTTCCTCGACATGTTTCATTTTTAATGCAAAAGGTAATGGATGGACTGGATGATTAAAGATTGAGGAATGTTATTGGAAAATGTGGTCTTGCTAGAATTTATTGGTATGGGTGTCAGGTTATCCCATTAGTCTACGTGTATGTTCTCGGAAGAATGGGTTGGCCATACTCATACCAATTTAAGTAGGTGATAATATGTAACAAAGAGGGTGTACTACCTATTCTAGTACAATAATAAAGCATAACTTATATTCTCTTTGAGGACACATATAAGGCAATGTATGTGGAGCACACTAACAATTTATATATATTTGAGAATCTCATCAATAAAGAATGGAAATATTCCGAAGAATGACTCTACAAGGAAGCATAATCTTGAGGGTTCAATCCTTGATTTATTCCTAGATATAAACCCAGAACTGGAGAAAAAAACTCACATATCTTTATGGGATTTTTGACATTTCTTGTGAGTGTTTTCATAAATCTAACAATGGCGCAACACTTATTTTCAAAATAATTGTTGAGGGTAACATACTCTGAGATTTACTAGGTGAAAACCTTCTCTATATACTGCTAAATGGAAAAAATTATGTTATATATTGTTATACACTAACCTAAGGTAGATTTCAAATTTCACGTACACAAACAAGAATAGACCTTTGTCAAGATTGATACAACATAATACTTCAAAAATGTCTTTGTTTTAGGGTTTTTTTGTGTAACATTGGGATCGTATTCTGGAGATAGCCAAGGGGAAATACACAGTTGAGATTCTGGAGATAGCTAAGGGGAAATACATAGTTGAGATTCTGAATAGATCCCAAATTTAATAAAATAATGGTTTTTTAAGAGTTCATTTATGTGATAAAAAAGCTCAGGAAAGAACTACCCAGAAATTAGTTGATTGTTTCAACATGGTGATAAACACATTGATAGACCCTTGGAATGGATAGAAAGTACAAATCTGCAATAAGAGGTCAAAAAGTTGAGCATACATGCCTAATTCTTGAGAACAATATTGTCTTCAAGATTCAATAGTGACCTCTTATGCAAAACATTTAGTTGAGTGAAAAAATGTTTATTTAGCAGGAGATGAAAAATACTCTATTTTGGTTGATAACTCTTTCAAAAAGAATTCTTTAAACAACAAATATTGGAGGCAAATGCAACCATACCTTTGATTTACATGGAAAATAAGGGGTGCAATAGCTGCTACGAACCTCTTCTACTAGAAAATGGGGGCAATTGAAGGATTCATGACAAATTTAGCAGGATATCGGGGGAGAATGGAGAATTTCTACCGAATTTCAATGGGCAAAATCATTATTTCTTTGCTCCTGCTCATCAATAAGGGAAGACGAATGGTTTGGTATATATTATTTTTTAATTCAATGTGGGACAAATTTATTGAAATTTAAAATCATTTTTATATAAAAAATTAGGCCAACAAATATCTTAAACCCCTCTTATTTCTCCCATGGGCTAAATTTCGCCACTAAAATTATCCATGTTTCTCTAGATGAACTAAAAGTGGCCATTTGGGAAATGCAAAATGATAAGATCCCATGCGTTGATGGGTTTCCAATGGAATTATTTTCTCAGTTTTTGGATCTCTTCGGGAATGATCTTCTTGCAGTAATTAAAGAATCCAAGGGAAAGGGAAAAAAAATACAACATTCGTTTCTCTTATACTAAAAATGATAGAACTACATATTTCGATCATTTTAGACCCATTTCTCTTTGTAATCATATTTACAAAATGTCTACAAAGATTGTTGCTAATAATATTAGGCTGTTATCAGAGGTTGTGCCAGAAGAACAATTTGATTTTTTAGAGAAAAATAAGATCCATGATGCTATAGGGATCACACAAGAAGTGGTTCACACAGTGAAGGTGAAGAAAGTTCCAGCGACTGTTATCAAAGTGGACTTATCAAAATATTATGATCAAGTAAATTGAACTTACCTTAGATTGGTTTTGTTCCAGGTTGGATTTGATATTCCCATGGTCTACTCAGATGCTTTCATGTGTGAAGACAATCTCTTTTGCAGTACTTATAAATGGATTTGTGTCCTCATTTTTTAGGCCTAAGAGAGGTCTAAGACAAGGTTTCTTCCTTGATCCTCTCCTTTTTATTATGGTTGTGGAAGGATTTAGTAGGGATATTGTCCATGCAAGAGCTATTGGAGGAATCAAAGGCACTAAAATTGGAGGGAATATCTCTTTTACTCATTTACTATTTGTAGATGAGTAAAAGAGGGATATTCTGAAGATCAGAGCTTTATTGAAAATCTTCATAGAAGCTAAAAGTGTGGTCTACAATGTGTCTAAGTCTTCTATTTCTTTCATGAATTTGGATCAAGCTTCAATGGATTGGATTTTCTCTCAATTCAATTTTACCTTGATAGAAATCAATAATGGATTGAAGTATCTTGGATTTATTATTAATCCTAGTGATTATTTGAGGAAAGATTGGGCTTGGTTAGTCAACAAAATTGAAAGTAAGTTGAATATTTGGTTTAATAAGTGGTTGCCATCGCATGTTAAATCGATTTATGGTTTCATAGACCCTCATGCTGGGAGGTTGAAAACTTTAAGCTAGTATTCTTCCATATCCACGTTCAGATTCCATAGGCATCATTGTTGATCTTGCAGGAATCCCAAACTACCGTCTATTCAGATTTGAAATTTTTGGCTCCCTTCGAAATTTCCAACAAAATGTCAAAACTTTGTGGAAAGAAACCGAGAGGGAAGATGGAACATTGATGTACATATTGGGAACCTAATCCTTGGTGTTAGGAATATTATTATGTTATTATCTCCCTATTCATATGAGAAGAAGACCAAGAGTCATAGGTGAATAGGAAAAGTTGAAAGGAGTCCAAGAGACCACTTGGAATATGAAACCAAGGGTCATCTCATTTTATAAGTATTTGCATTTGATTAACGAGAAATCATGCTTAACACCTCCATGATTCTGAGTTCTTGACTCCTCTTACTAGTTACTCTTCTAGTAATTATGGAGAGTGTTTTAATGCCTTATGCATTGTTGCACTAAGTTGTTGGTTCTTTTTAATTTAGTGCTACCCAAGTCATATTTATGTCATGTTGTATGTTCAAGGGAAGTTGAAGCTGAGGTAAGCCATTTTGCAGTTTTGCTTACCTTTCATGTCAGCCATCCCTATGTAAATTGTACTTGGTCATTTCATTCATCCTATTATATTTGTGTGTGCAATTGCCTATTTTCCCTTTTGGGAACCTAATAGTGGTATCAAATCTATTCTTGGATCTAAGGCGTATGCTATCAGTTATGTCCTTCAACCTACTGTTAGAATTGTCCATTGCGATGCTCACTACTTCCCATTGTACCTTATTTTATTATATATGCATTATACTATAGAAACCCTAATGTTCTCTGGTAACACTTCATGCATTCTCATGACCAGTCTCCTCCATGACCATATCGTAGACCAATCTCCCACATCGCCTGAGGTTTTTTTTGAAAGGAAAAACCAGTTGAGTTTTCAGTTTTACAACAACAACATGAATAATGATAAGAAGCTCGAGTATAAGAAGGGGGATTGGTTAGATGATGATGTGGAAGAAACATTTTTACAAGGGCATAGTGTGGGAAACATGCGAGAATGTGACTCTCATGTTTGCTTGCATTGACTGTGTTCGAGAAATTCATGTCATTTACAGTTGTTGTCAACTTGTGTGATGTGGAACACTATAAGAAGATTGTATTTGAATCTATGAAGTCAAAAATTAATTAATTTATCAATAAATATCGGACCAAGTTGCTAACAATACCACCCCTGGTTATCAAGAAAATCACGTACAAGTTGATGAAAAGAATTGCTTCCATCCAGAGTCATGGATTCATGCATAAAAGCTTGAATCCCAGGGGAAAATGGATGGAAACAATGGAGAGGGAATTTGTGTCACTGAAAATTGCAAGGTTTGGGCTTGGAAGACCTCTTGTTTTTTCTTCAAAGGATTATATACCCAGGTTAGGGGTGTGTTGGTACATATATCATGAACTATTGTTGGGTGATGATTGTTATTATCTTTTTGTTGACATGTGGAATGCCAATTGCATTTTTTATTAATGTTTCATAAGGGAGACTTGCTTTGTGAAATCCAGTGATTTCAAAATGATAGACAAAATATTCAAGTTACTCGGAACTCCAAATGTAGAAGTTTGGTCGGGAGTTTCACAACTCAGATATTTGAGTATTTTTCCTCAGAGAATCCCACTGATATCAGAACTTGTGTCCCATATTTAGATGATAATGCTTCCAATTTTCTATCGAAACTGGTATAGCATGCGCCTTGGAAGAGAATATATGTGAAGTGTGCACTATTGCATCCTTACTTGTCTAAGTTGAGTAACACATATAACAATATTAATCTGTGTAGGAAAATTTTGAGAATGGTGAAATACAAATATAGTGTTAGTGGTATCTCTCTCTACTGTTTCATTGAATTCTAAGGTATAAACCCTAATTCGTGGAGTGCAAGAGTTGTTGTTTAACATCTTTTAAGATTATGTGTGGAAGAGGTGGATACGATACGTTTTCATTGAGGTCTGTACAAGTGTTATTGTGTTGTAATTAGAGACTATTTGTGCTTGTGTTGTTCTTGGATACTACATTGTTCTTGGATACTTGACTGTGTATTGGAGAGAGTGATTATTTTGAAGTCTGGTGAATTCCCCATCCGGTGTTGCGAACTCTAAGATTGTATATTGGTGGACTTTCTCTTGATTAGCTACTTGGACTCTCTCTTGATGGATGCTCATTTTCTATTGTGATTTGGGAGTCCATCTGGGTACAACGACTTGAGTCCTAGTACATGAATCTTGTATTGAAGAGCTGCAACATGGAGTTGCCTCTCAAAATTTTCTCTTCTATAACTAAGAGAGATGGTATTGTAGGTGTGTGAATTCCCACTCTCTACCATTCATTTACAAAGAACCAAAACTAAACCAACCTCTTGTGTGCATGGAGCTACAATTTGTATGGAGAAACCCACTGCTATGTGGAGACCTGGAGACTAATGATTTCTAGATGTAATGCTACCTATGTCTACTTAGAGTCAATTTGAAATTGTTGCTCTAAAGAATGACTGGTATTTTTTTTCAAATGTTGCTATTGCAATCATATTATTGAATTATTTTGTGTCTTGTATGGTTGAATACTATTGGAGCATTGGTATTTCTACATTAATTGCATTTATAGTCCACTAGAGTAATAAGTTTTGAAATAGCATTTATCACAATGAGAACTACATTGAAAGTTTATTGTATTGACTCTCTTATGCAGTCTTAGAGAACACTAAAAATTATACTTATTGTAAAGGTGGTAGAGACATAGACATACACCTCTTTGTGTTCTCCCAAACACTGTTAAATTGCGAGCATTGTGAAAGTTGTAGTTGGTTGATAGTATTGATCTTCTAAAGAATATTTGGGGCTAGTTTGGTGATCCCATTTAAAAGATTCAAGAGATTTTTTAGTTATTGCTACAACTACTCCAAAAGAAGAAGTTGCAAAAGCAGATCATCGTCACTAAGGAACTCAGGTATAACAGATTCATCTTGCAAAATGTTATTTTTTGTAAGTTCTAGTGCATCTTTGATACTTGAAAGTGTGTTATGTGAAGTATAAAATTGAATGAAAGTTGAATTAAATTGTATTTGGGTGCGTTCTTGGCTAAGACCGACAACCTTCACTCTTGAGTTCGAATATGTTGAGCCTTCTTTGTAAAGTGTGGAGTTACAAGAAGAACATGACTTATTGATTGAGTTAATTTGGACCTACATACATAAGGAGGCCTCAAACAAACCTCATAATGTATGAAACTAAAGAAATAATATAGTTATTGAACACTCTAATACTTACTATTGCAGATGACTTAATCATAATCAACAAATATACTCTCCAAACTATTACCAAACAGCTATAGGATTCAACAGGCAAAGATGATGAGGTACAACAAAGGAAACAACATTTTGAACTAGTGTTTGTTTAGAACAACCCTCTCTTTGAAGATGATTCATATCAGTTGCCAACACATAGTGAAATAATGTCAGAATATGTACAACCTGTTTAGAGTTCCAGATGCCAACATTGTGGTCGAGTTGGAAATATGAAAGATCAATGTTTTGATTTCATCCTTGTCATCATTGTGGGAAGCATAACCATTCTTTAGATAGATGTTTTACATTGAAGAAACCTACAAGAGTGAAACTTGCAACATAAAATTTTACTGATTCTTATCTTGTACCTGACAGGCGAGAACATTATCTCAGGATTCAAGTTTTGAAGCCTTATCATTCTGACAACATGCATTCATCACATTCCTCAAGTAATCCACTACAAACGAGCATGAGCCATAGCTAGTTTTGGAGGCTAGATTCATAGATGTAGCTAGAAGACATAAGAGAGCCATGATCTTGAGTACTCATGAGTTTGTGGTATTTTATGTCTAGTTCTGACACTCATAACCACCATGATACTTTTCACTCCTGATGTTGTTCTTGACAGGGAGGGATGATAGATCATCATAAACAAGCAAGTTGGAACAAGCAAGCCTAAAACCACCCATTTAGAAAAATAATTCAGCTTCTTCTATACATTACGGTGGTCCCCAACCCACCACTTTCCAGAGAAACGTTGATCCTTCGTTCCAAGTTCCAAACATAACCTCTGAGTGAGAGCCGAAGTTGTCACGAAGTTCAAGAGTTTTTGGCAAGCCTTAAATCACCCACTTAGTAGAATATTTCAACTTCTTCTATCCTTTTTTGTTTGTGGTCATCCAAAACTAGCACTTCATATAGCACTTGTATTTAGTAGGAGAAGTTAGCTTCTGATAACTTGCTTGTGGAATTCAGATTGTTAAGTTGGAAATGTTCATCAGTTGGTAGCTTTCCACTTCTAGTTATTCAACTCTCTTTTCTTGGACTCACATGCAGCCCTTCATATTAAGGGTGGAATTTTGGGGAACCTAATCCTTGGTGTTATGAATATTATTATGTTATTATCTCCCTATAAACATGAGAAGAAGACCAAGATTCATAGGTAAATAGGAAAATTCGAAAGGAGTCCAAGAGGACACTTGGAAGACGAAACCAAGGGTCATATCATTATATAAGTATGTACAATTGATTAATGAGAAATCATGCTTAATGCCAATCCTATTGTATTTGTGTGACTAATTGCCTTATTTTCCTATTGGGAACCTAACAATACCTATTCCAACAGAGTTTTAAGAGACTCAAATCCAAAATCAAAATTTGGAACAAAATAGTCTTTGGAAACATTCATCAAGATAAGAAGGATATGGAACAACAAATGAAAGACTTACAATAAATAATCATAAATTTGGGGTAGAACTAATTCCTTAACAGAGGAAGAGATAGTTCTAAAAAGTTAAAACTCAACTAGAGGAGAGATATGCTCAATAGGAGATCCTATGGCATCAAAAGTTCAAGGTCCAATCTAGACAATCATGAGCAGGCATGCCCCATTACTTATGATGCACCAAGGAAGGCATGTAGGCATATACACATGCATACCCATGATTTCTTATGGTAGACATATCCCATACTCATAATCAAACCGTAGCTTTAGGTATACCTACATAGTAATGTTGGTGATGTGATATGTTGCCCTTCTACTCTACTCCTCGATCATTTCCTATAGTATGGGGAATCCAATACTTCTTTATTCCATGGGTCTATGATCCAAAGATGACACATGAACAAAATCATCCACCTCCAAGATTCTCAAGGAAACACTTTAAAAATCTCATCTGGATATTCAACAGGAGTCGATTTCATACTTCCAAGATCTCTTGTATGGACCCCATCCATACTAGAGAGAAGAAATCCATCGCATCACACAACATATTCCTCTCCTAGTCATAGAAGAACAAAATATTTCCCTCCTTAGAGCCATCAACCTTGAGGAAGTTGAAACTGCGGTCAAGCAAACACCTTTGTGTAAGTTGCTAGGACATGATGGTTTCATCTCTAATTTTTTTCACTCATGCTGGCATTTCCTAAAAAATGGTGTTTGAAAATTGATTGAGTATTCTCGATGAACCCTAAGTGTTCTACTAGTCTTCAATACCACCTTTATAGCCCTCATCCCCAAGGAACAATTCTCTTTACAACCTATAATATTTCGCACAATAGTCCTCTACAATGTAATCTTCAATATCATCATTGAATTCCTTGCAAATAATATTTTCCTCTATGGCCCCACATCATTTCCTCATGCAAAAATAGGTATGTGGAGGAAAAAAAATATTGGACAATTTCATTCTTGCACATGAAACCATTCACTCTTTGGAATGCCCGTTAAGATGAATATGTCCAAAGCATTCAACATACGGAGTTGGAAACACCTTAAAGAAATCCTCTTGGATTTTGGCTTCCATCCCACCTGGTTCTATTGGATTTCATCCCTCATATCCATGGCCTTATTATTTATCTTTGCCAATGTCTCCCCCTCCTCAACCTTTAAACCTTCCAGAGGGATTCATCAAGGGGACACTCTCTCCCCTTTTATTTTTATCCTCATGGATAAAGGGCTAGGAAGACATAAAAATGCATCAATGGCTACCTCTACCTTTCAAGGAATATCCCTCCACCACTTAAAGCCCCCACTCTCTCATAACCAATTTGTGGATCATACTATGTTAACGGGAACCTCCTTTATTCGACAAGCCAACTGGCATGAAGCAAATATTGGAAGGTTTATTAGCGGCCTCAGGCACCTCCATCAATGAAAGCAAATCTTAGATTTTTTTCTTTAATACTCCCTATTGCATATAGTTGAACATTGCAAGAGTCCTAGGTTTTTAGAGGAGTCCTCTCCCTTCCAAAAACCTTGGTGTCCCCTTCACTAATAATTTCCTCAAACAAGCCAATTGGTATGATCTCATCTCCTTCGTAGAATCTTTCTTGTCATCCTAGAATTTTCTCTCTCTAAACTCAATAGTATGATTGATCCTCTTGAAATATGTCCTTTAGGCCATACTGCTTTATCTCTTCTCAACCCTTGCAACACCCAAGCAAATTTTAAAGAAAGTCTGCAACATTAAAAAAAAATCCTCTGGAAAAGTAATGGAGCTTCTAAAAAATAGATGTTAGTTGCTTGAGACACCCTTAAGGCTACCAAAATATTTATAAGCCTCGGTCTTCAGGATTCAGAGACCCTGTTAAAAGTTTTAGGTGTTAAAATTTGGTTGCGATGGATTACAAATGTAAAGGACCCGTGGGAAAATTTTTGGAAACAAAAATATGCTCTAACCACTGATGACCAAAAACTCATAAGAATGAACGGTGAGCTCAAAAGATCCCAAATTTGGAACTTGGCCTAGAACAATAGGAACATAGTCCAAAATCATTGCTTTTGGTAAGTGAAAAATGGCAAAGAATCCCTCATGTGCAGTGATTCCTAGAAGAAAACCCCTAAACTAGATATACTACAAGAACTCAATGTCATTAAGCAGTCCCTGGAATCTCCCCATCTCCCCAAACTCCTAAACTAGACACATGCATCTACCCATTCAAATCACCACACCTAACTTTCTACTCAAACAAAACTAAAGTCACCCTTACATATGGACATTTAATCCCTCTTAACATAGTTGAACAAAAGAAGAATCTACACCAATGAAGCTCCTTCCATTCTTAGATGGGGACACAAAGCTTCCAAGAACTTCAATATCAAAGTGACTTATTATATTCATGCAAGTCATAATCTGCCTCCTCAAGACGAAACATGGCGCTGCATTTGGCACTCAAACCCATGGCCAACGGTCAATTTCTTCTTATGGTATATTCTACTCAAAAGCATCTTCACATTGGATAATTTAACCAAACATGGATTAGTGGGACCCTCTTTTTTCCATATATGTAACCAAGATGAGGAAGATATGAATCATATCCTTGTCAGTCACTCCTACAACCTAGATCTTCATGATCAAGCTAGCTCTTCGGGATCAAGGAGCTCAATAATTTTAACAAACAAAACTAAATAGATATTCCATTGTGCATACTATCACAGACTAGTGACCTCAACCTTTCTGCAATGTGATTATTAACATAATCTGGAAACTAATGTCTAGATTCATTCTTTGGGAAACATGGAAAGAAAGAAATCATTGTATCTTCTAGGAAAAGGAAACCAATGTCAATCTAGTTTGGGCCAAAGTCTTCTCCAATAATTAGGAAACTCTGAAACTAAAACTTTGTACTAAAGATGACTTCAAATGCAATGCTAGGGAGCAAATTTTAACCTCCCACGTAACAAGGGAGGCCAATAGTCTTGCAGATGGATTAGTCAATGAAGGATCCCGATTACAAAAGCTTAGACTCAATACTCTTTATAATGGAATTGTTTCTTCAACATTGTTAAATGAATGCAACATCTTGGCACAACAACATCTTGGTTCAAAATTGAAAGAAAACCAATGGCCCGGGTATCAATTCTCTCCCACCATTTAAACCATTTTGAAAACCTTAATTATTTAATGCCCCAAAATGAATTGAACAAAACAATAGGAAAACTGCAAGCTTGCTTTATTTGTTTATGTGTATATGTAAATAATGCATGAATCAAATCTCATTCTAAACACTCAGACATTGAACGCATGAATGACCAACAGAGCCAAGAAATTAACAACAAAAGTAGAATAAAATAATATATCAATTAGTTGTCAATATCCAAACAATCTCTGAATTGGCCATTCATAATCCAAGATAGAAGTTGATCTTTGGGCTAAAAAAAACTTGACTAAAAATACTAACATGTACTATACTGATTAATTTTTTATGCATCTTCAATACCTCCTCCAGATATATTGTGCAAATTTTGTATGTATAAGGCCTAGGAATCATGCACCCTTGAGAGGTGAGGAGGCTACCATTGGTTCCTCATTATATGAGGTAATGTTTCATTTAGCATGTTAAATGATTTGAAAAATATTCATTGAACCTCTATGATAATTTGTGTAAATTATGCTCAACATATTTGCAAACATTTTTGGATATGATTGTAAGAAAGTGATGGTAATTTATAGTGTATGGAAAATCATGTTATATTTGAAAAGGTTAAAAATAAGTGTTTATACTCTCATTAATGGTTAAGGGGATTTACTTAAAAATATGTTATGTATTGTAGTAATAAACTAAAGTACACACAATGTACACAATATGTGATCGCAGAGCACAACTCTAAATAAGATAATAGAGAAGAGTTTCACAATAACTCCTTAAGGAAGATGATAACTTCCTCCAAATACCCTAAACTATTCATATATTCTCAATCACCTATTCATGTGTTCATATATTGACCTCTATATATATTTAGTGTCACTCATTGCACATGTGCGCCTTTTATTAGGCTTCCCCCTATTACATATACAATTACCCCTTTATTACAATGTGGGTATTGGGAGGTTCTCATATTCTTTCACGACTTATATTGGAGTTATACTCCATGCTCATATTTAGTGTACATTGAGTTATTTTTTTTATAATGATATGTTAAGTATTAGGTATATAAAGGAATATCTATCCATATATTCCATTGCTTATCTATATATTGGATGGAGAGAAGTTTTCTATGGTTCAAGAAATGGACCTTATTTTCATAAGTGAATGAAAAAAGAGTTGTGATGATGCATCTATAGTGAAATGCAATTCCCTTAGTGGGCCTAATGGTTAAGAACGTGCATTTTCTCCTAGGAGGTCACAGGTTCAAATCCAAAGGGAGGTATGGATGTACACCTTTGTAGACTTTAGCAGTTAAATCGTTGCCCAAAAAAGGGTCCATTGTCCCACAAATAAGAGAATCTCATACACCAAATTAATATTTGGCTTGACGTGACGTTAAAAATAGATTATTATTATTATAATCATTAATAAATTCATCTAATTTACCTAAAAAAAATTCACATACATGTTGATGAAATTCCCTTAAATGTGTTGATTAAACACTTTTCTATGGCCAAGATTAAAGTAAAGTTCCAATCGGGTTAAATTACAATGTGTCCCAAAACATAACTCGTCCCTTCAAATAGATCTTACTTTTTAAGTATTTGAGTCCATAAGATTATCCCAACCTATGATGTTTAAGTTTGATATTTGAGGCCAAGTTCGACTTTCAAGGGGTTTTTTCCTTTTGTCTTTTAGTCTTTTTCCTTTTCTCATCAAACATAAACAATGTTGCTTCAAAAAAATCTTTAATAAAGTTGTAATGAAAATGTTGGCTAGTAAAGGGTGGCTTAATATTTTGACATAAAAACCCAAAATTCAAATCATTTGGATCCTCTTTCATTTGCCCCATTAATTGCTTGACACTCGTCATCATAGAAACTTTATATTGATAATAGAATGGTGGGGAAAAACTAATACCATGCCATGCCACTAACAAACTTACCATGGGGACATGCTCGTCATAGGATAAAA
This sequence comes from Pseudotsuga menziesii, assembly GCA_001517045.1. NCBI lineage: Eukaryota > Viridiplantae > Streptophyta > Pinopsida > Pinales > Pinaceae > Pseudotsuga > Pseudotsuga menziesii. The sequence continues at coordinate 1,282,628 of LPNX011075860.1, read as the reverse complement.
TCTCGCCATTTTATGGTGGTCCACCTAAGCTAAAACCTTGGGTAGGTTGATATGTTTCCATACCGCTTATAGTCTTTCCATGGGAAAAATGGCCCACCATGTTTACATGCATCATCATGGCGTGGAAGCTTGAGTAGAGATGACCTGTCATGAAAAATAAGTAAACACAATTTCATAAAGTTTAAGAGCAGGGGCTGGGGTTGGTCGAGAGGGTAAAGTTGAATAATAATAGAAGGTAGGGGTCTAGAGATCCATTCTCGCTACCACTATACTTATAGGTGCACCCACACAACCTGCATGCATGGGGCATGGGTAAGATGAGGTTTAAAACTGTGACGTCACAAGGAGTGCCTTAATAACACACTCTATCGCTAATCGACCTACACCCCTACGGAACCAGTACCAACCAACTTAAATCACAATTCAAGTGTAGAGAAATTTTTATATTCTGAGTAATACCACATAAACCTCTTTTCCATTTTAAATTGTGTCTCTTCTTTTAGTGGAAAAATTTATATATATAACAAAATTGCATTTCTCAAATGCTAGAAGTCAATGTTTTATAAAGGATGGCATCCCTTCTCTTGACATGTTAATAAGCTCCAGACGAAATATATAGATTAGCCTAGCATAAGTTTGATTGATTGGGACAAAATTTGAGAATGGAAAGCTAACAAATTACATGTTACATCAAGTTGTCAACCATGTAATCCACAACTATAGCAACATCAATTAAGCACTAGAAAAGTGAAGTTTTTTTAACCATTTATGTACAAGAAAACTCACCACTACATTATAGATACCACTTCGAGATTTTTCCTTACAAATATTTACAATATTTATAAAAGCTACACAAGTTCTACTACATTATAGATACCACTTCGATATTTTTCCTTACAAATATTTACAATATCTATAAAAGCCACGAGTTTTTTTAGATAGTTTTTTAGTGTGTGCATATAGGTGGTGCATCTAAATGGAATTTGGGCACGACATTGGCAACATTGCCTTAAAAGTGCCTCTATTAAGCACATTAAATCATGGAAATTGAAAATTTATTGTGAAATTAATAGGGAAATAAAATGTGTGGGTTGGAAAGAAAGAAAAATGCTTCCATTGAACTAGGAGATAAAGCCACGATGTAGTTGGAAATAAATTAGCTCGCTAGTACATGAATACCTAGAATGAAAATAATTAACAACCATAGGATTATAATGAGATGCATGGTAGGTAGAGAAAATACAAATACATAAATGGATGATGTTGATTTGTTGCATCTTCATTGATAGACATAACACACTTATGAATGATGCAAAATCAATTGTTGGAGTAAAATGTGTGTGGGTGATAAGGTACATGATCGATACTGCATAAAACTTTTCAAGGAATGGTAAGATAAAAGAGAGTGAGTGCACCTTAAACATTACCAAGATCACCCAAACTAATAACTTTTTTCCATTATAAGTATTGAATTAGGATTTTTTTATTTTATGAGAAAACTTAAAATATTCAATATTATAGATTTTATGTTTTCCACGATGTTAGGTGGCATAGTAATAGAAGAAGAATTTGAAGATTTGTTATCAATTCATTGGATTGATCTCTATTCTAGGGTTCAAAATATTCATTATTGATTTTATTGAACTAATTTTTTCAAAGGTACTTCGAAGAGTTGTTATCAATGTCCTTGTAAGGGTTCCCCAAAAAGTGATTATTGGTTTCATTTGATTGGTCATTGGGAATGAGCTAATTGGAGAGTCATTGCCACAATTAGAACAAATTATTCTTGTCTTTGTTGTCTCATTAGTTGGTAGGTAATGGAACCTACATTGTTATGACCTACCTACCCTTTGATGAAAGTAGCAAAAACTCCTTGTATCAAATTTATTCTTTCTCTATTATAGTTGTTTCCCTTTTTTTCTTTTGAAGTGGTTGAGAAAGTATGTTTGAAAATGTTGATAAGGGGTTTTGACAAGGGATGTGGTAGTAGGTATAAAGTTTCCAAGGTGAAAAATGTTTGAAAATATAAGGCTAAGCCATGGTATTGACATCCCAAGCAATAGTTTTAGAAATTTAGCTTACGCGATTTGACTAGGCATGAATTTAAGAGCTAGTTATTTAAAAGACATGTTAGGCATAAATGGTTGTGGTAGCTTTGGAAACATAATTATAACTAAGACGCATTGGTTGTGAGCCATCCAACAATCGATATGTAAGTTTGAGCATATGGTTTTCAAGTAAGGTAAACAAATGCCAAAATGAGGGAATATAATAAGACATCAAATTGTGAGTGACACCTACATGGTGGGAATGTAAAAGGTTAATTGTATGCCCCATGGGTAACAAGATAAGTAAGAGACTATTTGTAAGCTCCTTGGGCAAGTGCATGCATGTGGAGAAGAGGGAACACATGTAGGCACTTGGCCTTGGTTCATGGGAATGCTCACGATTATATTAATTTTAATTTTATGTAATTTCTATGGATTTTGGCTTGACATTATAGAGGAGTGGAAGGGACCATAGGTGAATTCAGAAGGTTAAACTCAATATGTGTAAGATGATCATTTTGACCTATAGGGGTTAATTTGTAAATATTAGGATGGTCATAATTGTGATTTATGAGGGACATTATAAGGAGATAATTGATCCATGGTAGGGTTGACTTATGTCTCATAAGAGATTACATATTTATATTCTTCTTGTGTATGAACCATTTCTACAATTATTGAAATCTCTTTTCCTATAATATTTGACTAAGAAACATGCACCAAGGTAGTTGTTTCAATATTGTAGAGAGAATCTCGTGTTCGCTCTTAATTCTATGGAGAAGATGGTTTAGATCAGTTCTAAAAAATATATAAATCATATACCATAGATAGAGTTTAAACATCCTAATAGAAAAGAGGGAAGTGATGGAATCTACTCTAAGTGCCAGAAAATTAGATTAATCCTCACAACCTACAAGAACTCCTAGAATTCATGGGCATAGGAAAGACCATGAAGGAAAAAATTAATAAATCCATGAGGAATAATATATTAGTAACAATATTTTTGTATTGAAAGAGAGGAAATGTTCAAATTGCTCATACTCTTAGCTAAGGGTTTCTAAGAAGATGGAGGGTTAACTTGCTTAATTAACAAAGGGATTCTTGTGGAGATATGTGGAGGGTTGACTTATATTCATGGCTAAGGGTTTCAAAGGAGTTTACGAGTTAACTTTGTTTGAATTATTGTGCCATTGATCTTCAGGAAATGAGTGCAATTAGATTGTATTATTATGCAATGTAAAGGAATGAATAATACACACAAAACAAGACAAATTTCAAAGGAAACATATAAGAATTGCTCGGTATAATTACAATATAAACTTCATTAATCCTAGCAGTATACAACAATGTTACACAAAGGAGAATTCAAAACATGTGTATATGATTCGAATCTACCAACTCAATCTGACGGCATGGCTAACTAGAAGTGTCTAAGTTGCTATCAGAGCTAACTAGCTAACTCCAGTTGTCTAATTCAGTCTCTCAATCAATTGTAATCAAATAAACTAGCCTAATTGATGTGGTAGGTGAGAAGTAGGTGAGAATAGGCGCCTTTCCACATGCAGCCATGCAATACTGGCACTAACTGAACTAGATGGCATCTAACTGAATGTAACTGAATCATAACTAAGCTTGACTAGTCACCAAATACCAAAAACTGAAGGAGGTTGGTGTCGGCACTCCCAGTGGCTCCTAAAGTGTAGGGATTGGTCTAGGAGGCACATAAATTCATGCATGAAGGTGCAATCAGTTGCAATTAATCTCTATCTATGTTTCCCACAGTCTAGTGACTGGTACAGGTGATCCCATTAGGCCAAGTGGACCCAATGGTACTAGTGGACCCAATAATAACTAAATGAATCCTAATTTAGGTAAATATAATCTAAAAGACCAGTTTGGACAAGGGAGGATTATAAATCCTAACACCCCCCCTTAATCTTAACTTGGACAACTGCAGGCCCTAGCAACAAGGCCAAAAGTCACCCATATATAATCTAAAAGAATTAAAAAATGTTGCTTAATAAACCAAGGAAATAGGGGAAAACCTCATGGGAAAACCCCACCCTCAATATAAGCAGGAATCAGGAAAAAAACAAGCTAAAAAAATGTAAAATTTTTGTTGCAACTTACAACACTATGCAGCAACAAATGCAGTATCTTGGTTCTTCTGTGCATTAGCATCCTAAGACTATGCACGTGAACCTATCCAAAGTAAATGATTATGTATGGAGGAATTTTCCTCTTTGGAAGAAGAATAAAATGCTCAACTAAATCAAGAACATAGACAATTGCAAGATGAAAACTGGACCCATGTAGAGCAACTGAGATCAACTGATGAGAGAGAAAAATTTCTTGAGAATTCGAACCATGTGAGGAACACCCAAGCCACTGATATATTGTAGCATTGAACATCGAACCATGTGAGGTATAATCAGCTCCAAGTGTTAGGAGCATGGGTCCAAGCGAATGCATAATGTCTCCCTCTTTACTAGTTCTGTGAGGAGATGAGCATGTGATCAAATAGAAAGGTAGAGAAGACCTGAGACTGTGGAGAGTGAATGATTGAGCTCCATAATCTAATATAGATTTAAAAATAACAAATGATTTACAAAATATAATATCAAAAAACTCAATAGAGAAAACTAACATCAAATCCCCAGCAACAAGTTTGGAAGAGACCTGTGGTACTTGATTTTTCACACCAAAATTGATGAGAATAGCTACAAGCACGACTGGAAGCTCTTTAAACTTAAAACTCAAACCAAATAATATCATATCAGATCCAAATAAGTTCATATCATATCCAAGAATGTGCTCCATCAAGACTCATAAGAGAAAACTAACATCAAATCCCCAGCAACAAGTTTGGAAGAGACCTGTGGTACTTGATTTTTCACACCAAAATTGATGAGAATAGCTACAAGCATGACTGGAAGCTCTTGAAACTTAAAACTCAAACCAAGTAATATCATATTGGATCCAAATTATATCATATCAGATCCAAATAAGTTCATATCAGATCCAAGAGTGTGCTCCACCGAGATGGTAGATGCACAATTTTCTCTTTCTTCAAAACTCTGAGTATTGGTGCATTCAGTCATGTAGGAATTTCCTCAAAGCTCAAGATCAATGTGAATCAATCCTAAAATATGATATTTCTTCCAAACCATCCAAATTATTACTTATCTGCACACCAGCAACATCATTAGGGATAGAGAAATCAAACTCCTGTTCATTTTCTTTAACAATCACCGATGAACTATGCCCATAATTTAAAATAGAAGAATCACTGGAGAATTTTTACATGGAATGGAAGGAGAGTTTTTCTTCAATAACAAAGATTCGAATTTCTTATTTTGGATCAGCCATATGAGAAGATGAGATATCATAGATCTCATAAACTTCAGGAGCAACAAGAGAAGGAGTCACTCCAAGGAGACTTTATTCAATTAGAATTGACTGTGTTGAAGATTATGCTTCTCCTTCATCTTGAACAATCTACTTTGTTGCAAGAGAGGGAACATAGAGTACATTCTTGAACTCATCATGTTGGATTTTAATTTCTCTCAACAGCTGGGATTAGGGAGTCATCTCCCATATGAGTGCTAGGTCCACCTGATAGAGTGAAAGTGGTGAAGGATTCCCTGGAGGCAACCATGTGGTTGGATGCTCCAAAATCTATCAATTAAGAATTCAACAGAGTGAGGTCTTCATTCAAGGCATGGCCTCTCTCATGTTCTTTAGTCTTCTCTCCATCATCAGACATTTATGCACCTTGTGGAAGGTAAATATTGTCATGTTCAAGGAGAGTTTTCAACTGGTCGAGTGTCTTCTTCATGCATTGGATTTCAAGATGAAATCCCCTCATACAATAAGGACACTTAGTCTTTTCAAACTTTTTCTTTCTCTTGGATACCGAAGCTCCTTCAAAATACTTCTAACTCTCTTTTGGTTTCAAATTAGATTCTTTAGGCTCCTCCCCCTTGTGCTTCCCTTTAGCTTGCGCATTCGTAGAGTCTGACGTCAAAAGAGCTTGGTTCTTGGAAGTTTGGAGGACTCCCATTTCAACCAATTTGTCCTAGTCCTGTATTAAAGACTCGGAAAAGCTGTCAAGTGAAGGCATCTTCCAATTGGGGATGGAAGGTAGAGGCAAATATTGAATACTCAGAACCAAGTTTGATGAGAACTAAGAGAAAAAGTTGCTCATCCTTCCTCTCTATTCCACGCTGCTTAAATTGTAGTGCAAGAGACTTGAATTTAGTAAAAAAAAATTATATGGTCTCGAAACTGTTGGGCTGCAATGATATTAGCATGTTATCTAGAATGTGTCCCCGAAGCTCATCTTGCTTTCTAAACAATAATTCGAGCTTCTCCCAAGATTATTTGAGAGTCTTCAATCCCTCAAGATGAAAGAGGAGGTCTCTAGAGATGTGAGCACAAAGGAAGCCAAAGGCTTCATCCAACAAGTTCAAGGACTTGTTTTTCTCAGTAGGATGATGAGGTTCAGTATCTTGTCCCATGGTCATCCTGTATAGGCCAAGCTTGCACAAGGTGACCTGCATATCTTCCCTCCAATCAACATAGTTGAAGGGTGTTAGGATGTGGGGTAAGAAAGCTTGAGAATCCACTAATTATCCTTCTGATCAATCAATTTATTCAATCAAGCTACATAGCACCTGTAAGAAAACACTGCAAACACAAAAACAATTCGCACTATGTCAAAATCAAGACTTCCATATCGACATGTACATTTTCTCAGGGTCTGTCACGCCCGCAGAGACTTCTCTGAACGAATCCAGAGTTAGCAATGCACACTTTGTGGTACTTATGTGGAAACCCAGCTGCTTCTGGTGTACAATGGGGAATGGACAGACTTGTTGCTTGCCTGAGGAGGATCTGATACCATGTTTGAATTATTGTTCCATTGATCTTCAGACAATGAGTGCAATTAGATTGTATTATTATGCAATGTAATGGAATGAATAATACACACTGAAAAAGAATTTTTTCATAGGAAACATATAAGAATTTCTCAGTATAATTACAGTATAAACTTTATTAATCCTAGCAGTATATAACAATGTCACATAAAGGATAATTTGAATAATGTGGATATGATTCGAATCTACCAACTCAATCTGACTGCATGGCTAACTAGAAGTTTCTAAGTCAGTATCGATAAACTAGTCTAACTAATGTGGTAGGTGAGAAGTAGGTGAGAATTGTGCCTTCCCACATGCAACCATGCATGACTGGTGCTAATTGAACTGGAGGACATCTAACTGGATGTAACTAAAGCTTAACTAATCTTGACTAGTCACCAACTACCAACAACTGAAGGAGGTTGGTGGGGGCACTCTCACTGGCTCCTAAATTGTAGGGAGTGGTCTAGGAGGCGCATAAACTGATGCATGGAGGTGCAGTCAGTTGCAATTAACCTCTATATGTGTTCCCCACACTCTAGTGACTAGTATAGGTGGACCCATTAGGACAAGTGGACCCAATGGTACTAGTGGACCCAATAATAACTAAATAACTCCTAAGTTAGGAAAATATAATCTAATAGACCAGTTTGGACAAGGGAGGATTATAAATCCTAACAAACTTTGATTCATTAGTTAAGGGTTTCTAAGGAGATATATGGAGGATTGATGTATCTTCATGTTTCTAAATAGTACAATGGTTCAATTTGCGTAGCTAACTCTTTGATAGTGAAGGGTTTCTAATGAGATAGATGGTTGAGTTCACTTCGTTAGATAAGGGTAACTAGTGATATCACTAAAAAGTATATAGGGGATGGAATAGAGGATAATATTGTGTTGCATGTAAGGCATGATGTCTAACATAGATTTTCTTGTGCACATATGGTGCGCAATTTACAGTCTTGTGGTCTAAAAGTTGGTGAATTGTTAAGAGACAATTGTGGTTTCCTATAAATGTAATAAAAAATAAGCAGCATGCAATAACAAAAACAATAATCAAATTATATCTTTAAAAAAAGGGAGGATGGGATTTTAAGCATATATTTGTATTTGGGAAGGATCTGGTCATAAATAGCCATCACAATCTCATTATGAAGGAAATCCTCTAGAAATCCAATTTTCTTTAGAAGTGTGTATCCCTTGCTTCTTTAATAGACTCAATTATGAACCAAAGCATCAAGAATGTTTCAAATAACTAGAAGTCCATGGTACTAGCCTTTCATGGCATTGGAGAATCTTTTACATGGAAGTTGGTAATTGAAAGAATATAAGAATTGGCTCAGAGTTAATCATAGGATGTGGTGGACATATTTTTCTAAGCCCTAATATGATAAACCATATTCATGAAAAATCGTCATGAACTTTACATCATATTGTGGATACTAATGCTTCAAATGTTTGGAAGCAATGTTGGAAATTGGCAGTCTACCAACCTAGGTGGGGAATGGATGGACAATTGGAAAACATATATAAATTAGCTTAAAAGAGTATGTATAAGAATAAGGGATTTAGAGCATTCCTTGATGTGGGATAAAAATAAAGTTATAGGTATGTACAATAAAGAGTTCGGTTATGAAGCTTTAATGGATCTTGTTGGTTTCGAAGTGGTGCGGTGGTGGAATAAAGCATGATAAATAAAGAAACCTAAGAAGGAGAGAATATTCGTATGGCTCACTCTAAAAACCAAGTTTCTGACATGAGAAGGATTACAAAAATGAGGATGATAGGGAACCAACATCTTCTTTTTATGCATGAGGGATGTGGAAACAAATTCACATTTAGTTATTCACTATCCATATGCTCAACATGTGTGGAAAGATATAGAAAAATTGATTAGAATGAACAATGTTTGGAGAGGTTCATCAATGAAGGAATGTCTTAGATCCTAGTATATATAATAATAATAAAGTATTTGAAACTTTTTCAGGGCAATTCCATGTCTCACTGTATGGCGTGTTTCGTTGGCATGTAATATCCAAATGTTTAAAGGGAAACAAATTCCTGCTTTCCAGGTTTACAATAAGGTATGTGGTCCTTTTCATGGATGAAAAATAACTTCTAATATAAGGAAACCAAAATAGGTTGGTTACTTATGTATTGACGAATCCTCTCCCCGGGGCTTCTTGATGGTGCTAGACAAGGCCAAGATAATTTAAGTAGCGCAGGAGGTGTTTTATCCTATATGAGGAGCACTTCGTTAGATTGAAGGTTGGTATGGGAGTTGGGACAAACAAATATGCTAAAATGATGGCCCTTTAATTTCTCTTGAAGATATCCATGGTTAAATTATTTAGAAACTTGTCCTTCTTGGTTATTCAATGGATGAGAGGGGATATTCAAATTGACTATGTTCAATGAGAAGATTTTGCAAATCAGTTAAAATAGGCATCTTCCTCATTTGATTCTATATCATACATTCGTGTATATTGTGAACACAATATTCTGGCTAATGGCCTTTCAAAAGAGGGCCAACACATCAAGCATTGATTATCTATTTTAGAAGAATCTATCTTTGGAACCTTGAGACATTCAAGGTCTTTTGTATTTTGATTTGAAGTCTACTTTTGTCTTTTATTGATTTTTGTATTTTTAGTTTATAAAATGTAAAGTAAATATCTCAAGACTATCATGAGTCTTATTTTTTGAATTTTATTTATAGAGGATAACTCTATAGTAAAATGTAGGTAGGGATTTCTTGTTTTGTGCTATAAAGATGAAAGCATTTTTAGTTTATCTACTTTTGTACATTTTCCTATAGCACAAAACAAATGTGATTTCTAGTCTTTATTTTGAATAGAATTATGATTTTTTCCCAAAAAAAACTAAACAAAAACAATAATCAAATATATGCACTATGAAAGAAAATCCATAAATATATCCAATGCACAATACATAAATAAACAACGCAGTTGATGGAACACATGGAAAGTTCTAATCTTGGTCAAATATGTTTTAGAATGCACATCAAACCTAAATGAGAGCTTGATCAAAAGGAGTAACACGACTACAAGTTGTGGATCCAAAAGAACCAATCATGGAGGCACCTAAGAGGATGTCCCAAAAATCATTAGTTCTCTGCAATCCATGAAATGTGAGGCTAGTTGTTTCAACTCAATGGTTGAATGGTGGAAGAATGGGAGAATTCATGCTAACTTCATCTTAAAAGTCAAGAAAAAAACATATGAAAGAAAAATAAGGAAGGCAAGGGAGGTAGGAAATAAATCCCTAAACGTAATTGGAACATTCAAAATCAACATGTTTTTCAAGCATGGCATATCATAATGGGCGAAAGAGCACCTGTTCATATATTTCTATTGGTTTTCATGAATGATCTCATTGTGAAAAAATGTATGGTATGCATAACAATGACAAAAATACATGAATCAATATGGAGGCATGGAATGGGAGGATATGGGCCTAGATAGAATATGAAAGATGTGAAAAAAATCTTAATTAACTCTAGCAAAGGCAAAAAAAAATGTTTTTGCAAAAAATACTAACTTAGGAAACAATCATGACTAAATGGCTCTAAAATAGCTCACCAAAGAAGGAAACATGATCAACAAGCTCTTGTGAAAAACTCATCTCGACAATTAAAATATGATCCAAATGTAGATTGCATGACATAGTCTAGATTTTGACATTAAATTAATCAATTCAATTAATACAATATTCTTAAACAACATAAGCAACCTTTGTTTTGGAGACTAGTGCAATTGATATTATGAATAGAGATATAAAGAAAGATAAGAAATATGAAGAATACAATTTTTTATTCTATGTGACGATGGAAATAGTTCTATCTAGACAATCAAAATTAATAAACATTTTAAATTATTTAAAATGTTTAATTTTAATATGTATGGCTTATTTTGTCACGGTACATAAATCCTACTAACGAAATTTGATATATTTATGCCGAAGGCGTTTTCCCTATGGAGACACAGTCTCGCAAGATTCCTCGTCTCCCCGGCCATTAACAAATCGACAGGTGTCGCGATCGATTAGCGAATGGATACTGGACACCTGTTGTGTCGGATTTCAAATGAAATTATTTCCATGCTGATCAAATGGCATAATGGACATTTTTTTTAGTTTTTTTTACTCCAGTTTAGTTGGGTCCTCGATTCTACAGTCTCAATTCGAGAACTTTTGTCCCGTAGACTGCAGGTGTCCTCTGTGTTACGGCCGATGCTGTAGATGAATGGATTGATGGATTGATTGCCAATTACAAATCGTTCTTTGCAGTTTGTGTTTACTATGTTTTCTGGATAGGTGGCATGCGTCTTTTCACTACACTTCTATTTGTTGTCCTAAATTATACTGGATTTTACTGTCCTTCCCTGCATTTCATTTCTCTCGATTCGACGGAGTCCTTGCCAATACTTTACACTGACGATTTTGGGAAAGTTTCCATCTACCAGTTTTTGTGGCTTTACCCTAAGATATTCAGGACAAGTTTTTTGTGTTTACGCTCACAATTTGTGGGGTCGTTTTGGTTGAGGTTTCGTTTCACTGGTGCTTCACTCAATTGAATACACTTTTCCCATGTCCCTTCATCCACTAGAATTTATGTTTCATCAATGCATTGTTGTTCAATTAATGCAAGAGAGCTTGTCATATGATTCAGACATGGGCCAATATCTTAATTTTTGCTCACCTTATGGCGATCTTCAAAATCTTGTTACAATACTGCAATTACCGCATTTGTTGTTGCACCGCCTTTGCTTTGCACATATAAACAAACCTTTAGGTAACCACTATTTCTTACTATTTGCTTCGCACATATTGATTTTTCTTCGCTTCATTTACGCTAGAGTGTTTCCAACAAAGGTTTTCGTACCTTGTTAAATTTGCAGGTATTTCTTTAGTTTGCTTAAATGTTTTGAATATCCGTTTAGTCTGGTTTTGAGATGGTCAAATACCTTTGGTTTTTTTTTACTGTTATTGCTGTTGTATTGCAAAATTATTGACTTGCATTGGTTATATGGCTTCATAATGGTGTAATATTCATGCTATGTCAACAAAATGATAGGTATCAGATTTTATAATGGGGTATATTTTTCTGCAATTTTGTTGAAAGACAATGTTTCACCATTGAAACATGAGAATTATACAACAGTATTCGGCTTTCCAAAGTGGAAAGGTAAATTGATAATCAATTTATCAATTTACCTTTCCGCTTTCCTTATTTCGCACTAAGGTAAATTGATTTATCAATTTATGAATTTACCTTTTCGCTTTGCGCACTTTCCATTTTCTGCATTGGAAAGCGGAAAGATAAATTGATATCTTGATATTAGCCATTTACCTTTCCGCTTTCTGCATCCCGTAAATTGCGGGTTACAGGTTGCGGGAAGTAGTTTGTTGGAAACGCTAGAGAGTTTCCAACAAAGGTTTGTGTACCTTGTTAAATTTGCAGGTATTCCTTTAGTCTGCTTAAATGTTTTGAATATTCGTTTAGTCTGGTTTTGAGATGGTCAAATACCTTTGGTTTGTTTTGACTGTTATTGCTGTTGTGTTGCAAAATTAATGACTTGTATTGGTTATGTGGCTTCATAATGGTGTAATATTCATGCTATGTCAACAAAATGATAGGTATCAGATTTTATAATGGGGTATATTTTTCTACAATTTTGTTGAAAGACAATGTTTCACCATTTAAACATGAGAATTATACAACAGTATTCGGCTTTGCGAAGTGGAAAGGTAAATTGATAATCAATTTATCAATTTACCTTTTCGCTTTCTTTATTCCGCACTAAGTTAAATTGATTTATCAATTTATGAATTTACCTTTTCGCTTTGCGCACTTTCCACTTTCCGCATTGGAAAGTGAAAAGGTAAATTAATATCTTGAAATTAGCCATTTACCTTTCCATTTTCCGCATCCTGCAAATTGTGGGTTGCGGGTTCCGGAAACACACAACAAAAATATTAAATCAAACTACTTGCGGGTTGCGCACTTTTCGCTTTCCGCATTGGAAAGCGGAAAGGTAAATTGATATCATGATATTAGCCATTTACCTTTCCTCTTTTCGCATCCCGCAAATTGCGGATTGCGGATTGCGGGAAGTAGTTTGATTTAAGATTTTTGTTGTGTGTTTTTGTACCCGCAACCCACAATTTGCGGTTTTGCGAATCGCGGAAAGGATAAATAAAATTTCGCTATTTTGTAAATGTTTTACCATTGAAACATGAGAATTATACAACAGTATTCGGCTTTCCAACGTGGAAAGAATATTGATCAATATCATTATTTATTTGCGATTGTGATTGCGAATTGCGTAAAGGAAAAATAAAATTTCGCTATTTTGTAATCTCGCATCCCACAATTGCGAATGCGGATTGCGAGATGGTGAATAAAATATTAAATGAAATATTTAAAAATTAAGCTATAAACTGTGTAATATAATGAATAAGAAAAAATGTACTTGTGTCATGCCCATAGGTAGAGATGAAAAAGCATAGGCCTTAGTCCACCCCAAATCTCAAATAAAAACATCTATTGACATAAAAATTGCTAATCTTTTTGAGAGTTCAACTCTTTTCAATATTCCCGCTTGGTATAAGTTTAGTTTACAAACTTTTAATTGCATAAACTCTCTAGGTTGATATAAATGTTTTACAATTTTAAAATAAATCTATGGATTATATTTGTTTGATCGTCCAAAGTCTTCTAAATGTTTTAGATTAAACCATATTTCATCTACATTGAAAATACGGAATACAGAAACTCCACCTTTGGATTTTGGTATTTGATATTTGGTATATACACGTATTAGGATTTCTGCATTTTCGAAAGCGGAAACGTAAATCGATAAATTGATTATCAATTTACGTTTTTGCTTTCCACTTTTCGAGGTAACAAGCTGAAGAATTTGTTTATGTAAATAGAAGTTGGGTAGCGCTTCCACATTCTGCTTTCCACAGTAAGGAACGGGGCCAATGCATTCTTGGTTTCCGAATTGCGTCAGTACATATTCCAAATTTTTAATTTATATTATCGGTTTTCGCTTTCCACTTTGGAGAATGCGGAAAGTCGGAATTTATATTTTCCAATATAAGTTTCGGTGCTTTCCAACTTCCACTTTTCGAATTATGGAAGTTGGTTTAAATATATTACCCTTATTTTTCTTATACGCTTTCCCCATAAAGGTAAATTGATAAATTGATTATCAATTTATCTTTCTGCTTTCCTCTTTCGGTATTGGAAAGCGGAATGGGGAAAGGTAAATTGATAAATCCATTATCGATTTACCTTTCCGCGTTGCAAATCGGAATGCGGAAAGGTAAATTGATAAATTGATTATCAGTTTATATTTCCGCTTTCCTCTTTCGGCATTCAAACGCGAAATGGGGAAAGGTAAATTGATAAATTGATTATCCGTTTAAATATATTACCCTTATTTTTTTTAGATGCTTTCCCCAAGATAAATTTTCCGCAAAGTGGAATGCGGAAAGGTAAATTGATGAATTGATTATCAGTTTATCTTTTCGCTTTCCTCTTTTGGTATTGGAAAGCGGAATGGGGAAAGTAAATTGATAAATCCATTATCAATTTACCTTTCCGCTTTCCGCGTTGCAAATCGGAATGCAGAAAGGTAAATTGATAAATTGATTATCAATTTATATTTCCGCTTTCCTCTTTCGACATTCGAATGCGGAATAGGGAAAGGTAAATTGATAAATTGATTATCAATTTACCTTTCTGATTTCCACTTTCCGCATTGGAAATTGGAATGCGAAAATGTAAATTGATAACTTGATAATGAAATACCTTTCCGCCCTCCTCTTTCGGCATTGGAAAGTGAAATGGGGTAAGGTAAATTGATAAATTGATTATCAATTTACCTTTCCACTTTCCGCTTTCCACATTGGAAATTGGAATGCGGAAAGGTAAATTGATAAATTGATAATTAATAATAATAACAAGAATCATGAAATATGTTAATGCAGAAAAAACTTGTTGTCATATATGCATTTTATTTGTTGTCATTCCATCACATGAATACGTTACATTGCAATTTTTGTTTTTTGTTCATACCCTCTTTCATTTCACGGGAAAATATAAATGTCACGCTATGCAGACTATTCTAACTAAAGATTCTATTTCACTCTTGCTACATGGTGTTGTCGACATTTTCTAGTTGGTACAGGTGTCCTCATTAAACCAAGTGAAATCACTCAACTCATCATCTATTTGGTTCCGAATATCTACCTCAGACAGGCTTCACAGGCATGATCTATTGCTTCCAACTATATATAGTAGTCTTGTAGAAACTGGACAACTAAAAGAAGGATCTATAATCAAAGTTGCCAAATGTACATGCAACATTGTACATAGTGTAACGTATTTTTAATTTCCTTGTTGTCTTTCTTAACTTAGTAAATTTCACATTGTTCATGCGTTGATCTGGCGGATTAGTCCTCTTCAAAGTTACACTGATCCAAGGTAAAGGAATATGGTACAATGGTTCAAAGAAGCGGTGGGCGAAATAAAAATGGACAGCAAAAATATAAGCATCGGAGGTCGGAAGAGCATCTCCTTCCGCAACATCGGAGGTTGGAAGAAGATCTCCTTCTGCAGCATCGGAGGTCAGAAGAAGATCTCCTTTCGCAGCATCGGAGGTCGGAAGAAGATCTCCTTCCGCAGCATCGGAGGTCGGAAGAAGATCTCCTTCCACAACGTCGGAGCTCACAAGAACTTCTTCCTTCCGCAACGTCGGAGCTCACAAGAACTTCTTCCTTCCGCAACGTCGGAGCTCACAAGAACTTCTTCCTTCCGCAACGTCGGAGCTCACAAGAACTTCTTCCTTCCGCAACGTCGGAGCTCACAAGAACTTCTTCCTTCCGCAACGTCGGAGCTCACAAGAACTTCTTCCTTTCGCAACGGCGGAAACTTAAAGGACATTCAGAACGGATCGGAAGTCAGAGCGATAAGGAGCTGCCACGGTGGAAGACTTAGAGACAAGACGTCCCGATGGAAAACCGGATGACAGCCGATTGAGACAGAGTTCATCGAAGAAAAATATCGGAGGTCCCAAGGACATCCCCTTCCGCAATGGCAGAAGCGCAGATGACTAAAACTTTTGACTCAAATACTCAGCAATGCGTTCGCGCGGGGACATTTCAAAACAGTTTTTGTAGTTTGGTACATAGTTTTGATGCCACGTTTCAGGGAATGGAACAGACGCATTGGTAACGTTTTGTGGTTCTTTGGTTCAGTTTTTAGCATATGTTTGTAACGTTGATAAGGAGATGAACAGCCTGTTGGGGATAGGGAATGTCAAACGGTTGGGCCGCGATTTGGTCGAATGGCATGGTTTAGTCTTAAACATATGGTAACAGCTGTGTGAAAGAAGAAGGAAAATCCATTACTTATGAGGATTAAATATAGGAGGCTGGCGACCATTGAAGGGGGGACGATTAGAGGAGTTCGTTCAGAGCGCAGTACAACGTTTCTCTGTTCTGAGAGGCTTGGAGAGTTTTGCTGTAGTTTCGAGATTGTTGTTTGTATTAGAGTCGACTGTATTCTCTGTTACATTTTGGGTCTTTTGAAGACCAGATTGTAATTTCACAGGGAGGAGTCTTGAAGACTTTCTGTCCAGCATTCTGTTTTACAGTTGCTGAATTTTATGCCAGAACCCATTTGTACCTTTTTAAAGCCATTAATTGGATTGGTTCCCATTGGAGAGGGACCCGGAGACGTAGCCCAGTGAAGGGGGTGAACTCCGTTATCAACCTCTGTTTATGAATCTATGTTTCTGTGTTTTCTTCTTGGTATCTGTTTATCAGTGTTGTTTTCCATTCTGAGCATTTAATTTCTGTTAACGATGTTCCATTAATTAACCTGTTGATCGCATTCTTTTACAACAAACTTTTAATGCACACAAGTTGAGGTCCGACAGATCATATTATGGTGTCAAAGCTGGTTGACTGTGGTGCAAGTTTGTGAATGCTTACTAGATCCAAGTTAAAGCGTGGTGAAGGAGAATTAGTTGAAGGAGATCCTGAGATTGGCTCAAGGAGAACATTCTCAAGAACCATGTCTTCTCCACGAGGGGAAGAAGAAGGGCATACCGAATGGGAAAAACCTGTTATTTCTGAATCTGAGTTTTTAGAGGCTTTTATGAGCATGAAAGGCATGATGGAAATTCTACTCGATGAGCGAGCAGAAAGGAAGAAGAAAGAAGGATCTTCATCCAGAGATGCAGAAGTGAAGAAGGAAGAAAAGGGTAAAGGAGTAGGAGGTGATGGTGATCCTCCTGACACTAATCAAACTTTCTCTTCTTCTCATACTTCTCATTCAAATAATGCAAGTCCTAATATGCCTTATTTCAAATTGGATGTAAAATTTGAATTACCTATTTATAATGGAGAATTAGATGCTGAAAAATTAGACAATTGGATCAAGCAGCTTGAATTATATTGCAGGGTGCAGGGCATTAATGATGACCCTTCCAGAATCCAATTGGCCACTT
The DNA here is from genome assembly GCA_001517045.1 of Pseudotsuga menziesii. NCBI lineage: Eukaryota > Viridiplantae > Streptophyta > Pinopsida > Pinales > Pinaceae > Pseudotsuga > Pseudotsuga menziesii. The sequence goes on along the minus strand of LPNX011075860.1, from coordinate 1,265,114 downwards.
TGAGGATGAGTGGAATGGCTCTTACTTGGTGGGAGAGCAAGATTCAGCAAGATCTTCGAAAGAATGGTAAAATTATTTCAGTTTGGAATGAATTCATTGAAGTATTAAGGAAACAATTTTATCCTTTAGGCCATATTCACCAATTAACCATGGGTTGGCAAATGTTTAGACAAGCTAAAGGACAAAGCATTCAAGATTATACTCATGAATTCAGAAAGAGGGCTATTGCATTGAATGTTTCATTAGATACACAGGAAACTCTTCTTAATTACATTGGTGGCATGCATTCTTATTTGAAACATACTTTGTTGATGTTTAACCCCAGTAATTTGGATGATGTGTGTGTTCAAGCTACACATTTAGAAGCTAGGGGTAAGCATGCTACTGATACTTTTGTGAAGAAGTCATTTAAATTTGACAGCAAATCAAAAGGTAAAGAAAAGGGGAAAAAGAAGATGGCTACTGTTAAGAAAGAGGGTGAAAAGCCTACGTGTTCGCATTGTCAGAAGGGACATGATGTCTCTAAGTGTTGGAAACTTCATCCGGAGTTAAGGCCAAAGAAGTACGGAGGAAACAAAGATAAAGGAAAATCAAAAGCTACTGCAGCAGTTATTCAAGACTTGGGATCCGACTCAGGTGATGAAACAAAGGTTACAGCTGTCGGAATCCAGGGTAAGAATAAAAGTATCTCACTTCCCATTGATGCAAAATCCAGTTCCAATGCAAGTACAAATCTGGCATCTACTTCTAATTCAAATGATAAAAATAGAAGTGCACTGTTTCATGTTCGTGTCATTGCAAATCACACAAAGATTGATACATTGTTTGATAGTGGTTCACAAGTAAATCTGATATCAGAAGAAGTGGTTAAGAAATTGCATTTAGTTATTATGCCTCATGAAAAGCCGTATCCTCTAGGTTGGGTTACTAATGATACACGATTGCAAGTTACAAAGAAATGTGTATTGAAGTTTGCCATTACTGAAAAGTTCATAGATGAGGTAGAACTAGATGTAATACCACTTGACATTTGTGGAATTGTACTTGGGAGTCCATATTTGTATGACCGGAAAGCAGTCTTTTATAGAGAGCAGAATAAATATCATCTTTTTAAAGATGGTGTAGAATATATTGTGCGAGCACATAAGACAAGAACAAACCTAGCAATAGTTTCTGCAGGACAAATGAAGAGTCTGGTAAATGCTAGTAAGAATTTTGTGTTAATGATGGTTAAGGTAAAGAATGATGAGATCTCTAAATATTTTGAAGGATGTGATCCTAAACAGAAATCTGAACTGATTGAAATTATTTCTGAGTATGATGATTTGTTTCAAGATCCAAAAGGGTTACCACCAAAGAGGGAGATCCATCATGAGATACATTTGCAGCAGGATGTGCCACTCCTGAACATAGCCATGTACCGGATGTCTGTAATGCAGAATGAGGAAATCAAGAAACAGGTTCAGGAGCTGATTGAGAAGGGGGTCATCTGGCCGAGCACTTCTCCTTGCGGCTCTCCTATAGTCTTGGTTTCGAAGAAGGATGGGTCTTGGAGGATGTGTATCGACTATAGGGCCCTTAACAAAATCACCATTAAAAACAGGTATCCTCTTCCTCGCATTGATGATTTGCTTGATCAACTGAAACATGCAACTTACTTTACAAAATTGGATCTGCGTAGTGGGTATCATCAAATCCGTGTTGCTGAGAATGATGCTTGGAAAACAACGTTTAAAACAAAGCAGGGTTTGTATGAATGGCTTGTGATGCCTTTCGGGCTATGTAACGCACCTGCTACTTTCATGCGGGTCATGAATGATGTCTTTCGTTCATTCATTGATAATTTTGTAATTGTGTATCTAGATGGTATCCTCATGTTTAGCAAAACTTGGGAAGAGCACATTGTACATGTGAAGAAATTTTTAGATGTACTGAGGAAGGAAAAGCTTTATGTAAAAATGTCTAAATGTGAGTTTCCTAAAACTTCTTTAGTATATCTGGGCCATATTATTGGTGGAGGCCACCTACGAGTGGACCCAGCCAAGGTTGTTGTCATTGTAAATTGGCCACGGCCTAACATCGTTACTGAAATCAAAAGTTTTTTGGGTGCGGTTCACTATTGGAGGAAATTCATTTCTAGGTTTTCTTCCATTGCTGCTCCATTACATGTGCTGACAAGCATTAAAGAAATTTTCCAGTGGGGAGGCAATCATCAGAGAGCCTTCGACACTTTAAAGGAAAAGATTAGCACAGTACCAGTTCTGACATTGCCGAATTTGCAGCAGCCATTTGAGATCGAAACCGATGCCAGCGAGTTTGCCATGGGAGCCGTTTTGATGCAAGGAAGGAAGCCAGTCTGTTACCATTCTGAAATATTCTCTACTACGGTAAGTAACTATCCGACCTATGACAAAGAATTGTATGCTTTAGTACAGAGTGTGAGGAAGTGGAAACATTATATCATGGGAAAAGAGACAGTTATACATACTGATCATCAACCACTTCAATATTTACAATCTCAAACTAAAATACAACAAAGTAGGCATTTAAGATGGATGGGATTCTTACAACAGTTTCATCTCGTAATTAAGTACAAAAAGGGAATTCATAATAAGGTAGCAGACATGTTATCAAGGCCTCCTACAAATGCTTCAATCATTCTTCAAAACAGTTTATTAACACATGGAAGTTATATTGAACAGTATGCAAAAGATAAATATTTTAAGACAGTATATGCATCACTAATACATGGTAAACAGGAAGAGAACTATTATGTGCATAATCAACTCTTGTATCATCTCGGTAAACTTTGTATTCCAGAGAAAGAAAGAGTGCATGTGATTCGAGAAGCACATAGTTCATTGATTGCAGGACATTTTGGTGTAAGTAAAACATTGTCTGTATTGCAGAATCACTGTTATTGGCCTCAAATGCAAGAAACTGTAGCTAAATATATAAGAGGTTGTGTTATGTGTGCAACAAGTAAGCCTAGCAATAGGAAATTGGGTCTGTACACACCTCTTCCAGTTTCTTCTCGTCCTTGGGAAAGCATTTCTATGGACTTCGTAGGGGGACTACCTATGTCTAGAAAAGGGCATGATTACCTATATGTTGTTGTGGATAGGTTCAGCAAAATGTGTATCTTAATGCCATGTAACAAGCAGATCACTGCTGAACAAACAGCTCACCAATTCTTTTAGAATGTTTGGGTACATTTTGGGTTGCCCATGTCTATTATATCTGATCGAGATTCCCGGTTCTTGGGAAAATTCTGGTCAACTTTATGGGAGCTTATGGATACTAAACTTAAGAAAAGTACAGATTTTCATCCACAGACCGATGGACAAACAGAGGTAGTGAACAGGACGGTGATTCAGCTGCTCAGAGGATATTGTAGTAAACATCCTAAACTTTGGGATGAGCAGTTGCAGTATATACAGCATGCTTACAATCATGCAGTCCATTCTTCCACGAAAAGATCTCCTTTTGAAACTTGTTTTGGTTATCTACCAAAAACACCAATGGACTTATCTTTTGGCAAAGATGCAGTGGATGGACATCATGATGCAGATAAAGCTTTAAAGTTCATTCAGAGAATCCAAGCAGTGCAGCAGGAATTTCAAGAACAGTTGGAGAAGAGCCAGGCAAAGTATAAGGCCAGGCATGGCAAGCATCGAATTGATCATCAATTTCAGGTTGGTGACCGAGTTTGGTTACACATCACCAAAGAAAGAATGAAAGGTGAAGGTAAAAAGCTTAAGCCTATCAGGTATGGTCCTTTTGAGATCTTGGAAAAGATCAGTACTAATGCTTTTCGCTTGAATTTACCTCCATACATGCAAATTTATTCAGTTATCAATGTTGAGAACCTTAAACTGTATGAGCCTCCTACGATCATGGATGAGGAAATTAACATACAGATTCCTTCAGTTGATGATTTGGCACCTGAATATATGAGAGAGTTACAGGATGATGTTATTCTTGACAGAAATGTAAGGACTTCACGAAGGGGGAATGATGAGTACCTTCGAGTGGGGCTGAAAGGAATGCATCCTAGCAAAGCAAGATGGATGGAGATTGGAAAAGTGAGGGAGCTGTACCCTCACTTACTTGCAGAATAATTCAGGCTTTTGGTGGTCCAAAAGTTCTCCAATGGGGAGGAATGATCTGGCGGATTAGTCCTCTTCAAAATTACACTGATCCAAGGTAAAGGAATATGGTACAATGGTTCAAAGAAGCGGCGGGAGAAATAAAAACGGACGGCAAAAATATAAGCATCGGAGGTCAGAAGAGCATCTCCTTCCGCAACATCGGAGGTCGGAAGAAGATCTCCTTTCGCAACATCAGAGGTCGAAAGAAGATCTCCTTCCGCAGCATCGGAGGTCGGAAGAAGATCTCCTTCCGCAACTTCGGAGCTCACAAGAACTTCTTCCTTCCTCAACGTCGGAGCTCACAAGAACTTCTTCCTTCCGCAACGTCAGAGCTCACAAGAACTTCTTCCTTCCGCAACGGCAGAAACTTAAAGGACGTTCAGAACGGATCGGAAGTCGGAGCGATAAGGATTCGCCACGGCGGAAGACTTAGAGACAAGACGTCCCGATGGAAAACCTGATGACAGCCGATTGAGACAGAGTTCATCGGAGAAAAATATCGGAGGTCCCAAGGACATCCCCTTCCGCAACGGCAGAAGCGCAGATGACTAAAACTTTCGACTCAAATACTCAGCAATGCATTTGCGCGGGGACATTTCAAAACGGTTTTTGTAGTTTGGTACACAGTTTTGATGCCACGTTTCAGGGAATGGAACAGACGCATTGGTAACGTTTTGTGGTTCTTTGGTTCAATTTTTAGCATATGATTGTAACGTTGATAAGGAGATGAACAGCCTGTTGGGGATAGGGAACGTCAAACGCTTGGTCCATGATTTAGCCGAATGGCATGATTCAGTCTTAAACATATGGTAACAGCTGTGTGAAAGAAGAAGGCAAATCCGTTACTTATGAGGCTTAAATATAGGAGGCTGGCGACCATTGAAGGGGGGACGATTAGAGGAGTTCGTTCAGAGCGCAGTACAACGTTTCTTTGTTCTGAGAGGCTTGGAGAGTTTTGTTGTAGTTTCGAGATTGCTGTTTGTATTAGAGTCGACTGTATTCTCTGTTACATTTTGGGTCTTTTGAAGACCAGATTGTAATTTCACAGGGAGGAGTCTTGAAGACTTTCTGTCCAGCATTCTATTTTACAGTTGCTAAAGTTGATGCTAGAACCCATTTGTACCTTTTTAAAGCCATTAATTGGATCAGTTCCCATTGGAGAGGGACCCAGAGACGTAGCCCAGTGAAGGGGGTGAACTTCGTTATCAACCTCTGTTTATGACTCTCTGTTTCTGTGTTTTCTTCTTGGCATCTGTTTATCAGTGTTGTTTTCCATTCTAAGCATTTAATTTCTGTTAACGTTGTTCCATTAATTAACCTGTTGATCGCATTATTTTACAACAAACTTTTAATGCACACAAGTTGAGGTCCGACAGATCATGCATCCAGGGTTTTTCTATCCCATTGAACTCTAACATACTTCTTCTCATAGGACTATCACATTGCTTTCACTAGAAGTTGTCACAGTGGATGCAGCAATTATTGGAGATCCTGCACCTTACCACTTACATGTATCTTCTCCCTCGCAAAAGTTGTTCCTCTGCTCCAGTAAATCCTACCTCAGTAAATGAAAACCCTGCCTTAGCTTCATCAACTATTCCATTCACATCACTCTCCACTTCTAGCAAAGTTTGGAACATTCAAGGTCGAGTTATTGCCAAGATAAAGCTACATGAATATGGAAACCAATGAGGGTCTAGAAAAATCTTTGGATTTGACATTGTTAATGCTTCACATGATGAATTACATATATCTGCATGCAATGAATTGGCATTGTATTTGTATGACCAAATACAAATAGGAATAGTGTACATAGTATCAGATGGCACAGTGAAAGCACCCAATCCAATTTTCAACCATTTGAAAATCCATAATGAGATTTTCCTAGGCTCCTCCTCAACCATCCAACCATGCTTAAATGAATACCCCTTAATACATGTTTATTGCTTTAACTTCAAAACTATTCAAGAGATACAAACTATACACGTCAATTCCATGGTGGACCTTGTTGGGCTTGTCATTTCAGTTTCTCCTACATCCACAATATGAAAATGAGATGGTGTTGAGACTGTTAGGTGCACTATTGGACTCTGTGACATGTCAGGCTATAGTATTGACATAATACTTTGGGGAGAACATTGTCAAACTGAAGGAGTTGAACTTGATAGCCTACGTGGTTTACCTACACCTCCAGCTGTAGCAATCAAAGGCGGTCGTGTTACAAATTTCAATGGAAAAACCGTTGGAACTGTTTCCAACACTATTGTTTTTATAAACCCAAAAATTGAAGACACTTCACTTCTCCAAAAATGGTTTCATGACAATGGATTTCGTTCAACATCATCATCTTTGAGTAGAAAGTTCAATGCCTCTCAATCTGGTTCTCGTAAAGTCATTACCATCAATGACCTGCAAACTCTTCAAGCGTCTAAAAAAACTGTTTGGTGCTCTCTTGTAGCAACCATCACAAATGTTAACATGAATGACTTTTATTTCCTTGCATGCCCTCTTTTTGTTAATGGAATACAATGCATGAAAAATATTACCCACAAAGTTGGAGACATTTGGCATTGTGCTAAATGTGATAGAGAGTTTCTTGATTGTGACTACCGATATATACTAAAGGTTGACTTGGAAGATATCATTGGATACCTTCTTGGTGTGATAGATTTTGATGATGCTACAAACCAGCTCACGGGAATTTCTGCAAAAGATCGGTCTCTTCTCTCAATTGAAACAACATCAATTGATGAAATAGTCCAAAGGATCTACAACAAAAAATTGCTTCTTACTCTTTCAATTAGAACAGAGACCTTCTGTGGAGTTGCACGCCTAAAAGTTGTAATTGTCATGGTTGAAAACACATAAACGACAATTTCAAATGGACACATAAGTATATAAGTTTTTCCAACTTGATACTTAACCATTCTTCATTGTTTATAATGATTTCTTTCAATTCTCAATTTTAACTCCTTGTTTCATTGTTCAACATAGCACGGTATTTTTTAACTCTCTTATAGCACCACTTTCTTGCAGTTTCATACATGTATGTTGAAAGTTTTACTATTACAGTCATTTGCAGAAATAGATAAATTTTAACAGAATAAACTTTTTACAATTTTATCAGTTACATTAAATTGATAACAGTGGGAAACCAAGGTTATGAATCAGTGCACTCAGTGATTGGAAAGAATTGACAGTAATATTGATCCATATAAATTTTATCAACTATCCCGCAATCCACATTTCGCAACTGCGAGATGCGGGATGAGGGATGACATAAATACCAAAGTTTTATTCAATCCGTCCCGCAATCTGCATCCTGTAAAATGCGGGTTTTGGGTTGCAGGAACACGCAACAAAAAATCACAAAATCAATCACCATTTGTAGGTTGCGGGATGAAAAAATTGACAAATTATAAACTTCAAGATCCGACAATCCGCATTGCGGGATGCAGAATGAGTGATGGACATAATTCTTTGAAAAAAATTAGTTTTCCCCAATCAAACAAAGGCATTAAAAACACGCAAAAATTTGAAGAATTCAACTAAGTTAAATCATAGAAACCATCATAAATATTTTGGCAACCCCCAAAATGATTTGAACAGTTCATAAATATTACCTTCCATGTAACATTGGGGTTTTCATGTTTTGGTGAAGGCATGAGATCTGTCGTACCAACAACAATCTACGAAATATCAAATTCCAAAATCTAAATAATATATGCCCAAGGCAGACTTTCCACAATCCGAAAAAAGTAAATTGATAATCAATATTTCATTTTACGCTTTCCCTTTCTGCTTTCCAATGCAGAAAGCGGAAAGGGAAATTCATAAATTCATTATGAATTTATCGATTTACCTTTCTGCTTTCCCTCTGCGCCAGTTATGTTTTTTCAATATTCATTCTTAGAGCCAGTAGAGCTCGATATTACAGGAATCCAAGGAATAAATCGTAATTTCACATAAAATTGATTAGGTTCTATTGCACTATACACTTGGTTTTATCTACTAAACACTTGGTTTTATCTATAAGTAGGTGTTGTTTACCTACTTATAGGGGCGAAATTTAGCCCATGGGCTATTTTTCCATGTTTTCTCCGAAAAAAGATTTGCCATTTTGCATTTTTTGAAGCCCTGTTTCACCCAATTTTGATGGGGTAAAAAATTTTCACCCTAAAAATCACCAAATTATTATATAAACGATATAAAATCCTTGGAAATTTTTTTTTTTTTGAAAAATATCGCCAAACAATTTATAGTTGGTGTTTTAAGAATTGGTAAGATTCACCAACATTTATACACTTTTAAATAAGTATGGTTCCTTAAAATCATCCCTGGTTAATACAAGGTACTATCTAATAAGTCTGTGGAATAACTCCACCTGCGTCGGATACTATTGGAACACCAGCATACATCTATGTACCACCAATGATCCCCTGCAATTTGGGATCATCTACACGGACATAATGTGATGTCGAAATGAAAAAGTAAGGGGTGAAAGGGAAAGCGGAAAGGTAAATTGAGATTCGGAAAGGTAAATTGGTAAATTCAATCTCAATTTACCTTTCCACTTTCTGCATTGGAAAGCAGAAAGTTAAATTGATAAATGAATTTATCAATTTACCTTTCTGCATTGGAAAGCGGAAAGGTAAATTGATAAATGAATTTATCAATTTACCTTTCTGCTTTCCTCTTTCCGCATTGGGAAGCAGAAATCCGAATACCTTTACCTTTTCACTTCGAAAAGCCAAATATTTTTCTAAAATACTGTTGTTTCAATGTTCAAATGTTAGCTTTCAACATAATTGCAGAAAAATATACGATACGAAATTGAATTTTTCTAATAACTTACTACATAAGAGTTACTCTTTTTTTTCATATATACTTTCTCACAATACACTTTTTTCTTCTATATTGCTATTTTCTTACAATTATCAAGCTAGCACTTCAAAATCAAAATTTACTCCAGATATATTTTTTTAAGCTACATTCTTACTTCCTCATATGCAATGAATTAACATTTGTTTTTTATCTTCTACTTTATATCCATATAGTTTTCAATTAATACATATAGAAAATGTGTCACTGCCAACAATCAAAGGTGTTTAACAATTTTAGAATTTGCTTGTAGAAACTATGCCCAATCGTGACAATGAACAAGCCAATGCATGAAGAAGAGTTTTATATGCACAAAACAGAGACAAAAACAACAAGAAACAATGTCTTCTTTACAGGGCTGCTCATCTTCCTGTGGACATGTCTTCTTCAATTTCTCTTGCGAAACTTTTCGACACAGCTTCACTTCCATCTCATGTTGCAAATCCATTGAACAACCAACTCAATGACACACATCAACGTTTTCGTAAAAAAATGGACCAACTAGCTGATATGAATGTCTACTCGATTTGCAAAGAATGTTACCCTGGTATTGTAACAAAAAAATTCCATGGTGCATACGCTTGTTCTTGTTGTATTCTAGAATGAAAAGGCCATCGATTTTCATTGGAAAACAATATGGATCTAGGAAACCAACCAGCTATCCTTGCAGTACTTACACAGGTTGAAGAAATGCTCATTAGTCGTGCTAACCGAATCTTGCAAGTGACACATGATCATGGTGGTCAATATAAATACTCTGGCCATACTATTTTCTTCCCCCAAGACATTTCCAATATTTCCACATACCTACTGCATTTACTATCAGAACTCAACATCCTCATTGTCTGGAAATCCAATTCTACAAACAATCCATATGAACTGTTTGTTAGTCGAACACATGTTCTTGTTGCCCTTCAATTCAAAATGGCAAATGACCCATACTACAAGGATGTACAGGTCAACCCAATTGCATTAGCTTCTTTGCCTCTTATTTCAGCAGACATTTCATCTTTGATTTCACATATTAATAGCAATGATGCATTATATCATCAGCAAAGCTTGTCCTATATAGATCAACCACCAGATTCATTTGAACCTTATGAATTGGAATCCTCATCATTTATTTCAACACAAACTAATGCTAGAACTGAAGTTGAAGAAATTAGACAGTTGTTACACATACCAAATATCCCACTACCACCTTCCATTGATTGCTCCCCTATAGAAATGCCCCCTATCATTGAGTACAACACAGAAGGTCTTCTTTCCATGGCTTTTCAAACTTTGTTTCCGACAGGTACAACAATGTTATTACAACCACGCATTCATGAGGTTGATATGCACGAATATGCACTTCACCTCATTCGCTATCATGAAAACATATTTGGCCAACATCCTCGCTTCCTATACTATATATACAATGTAATTATGCGTCATCGAAGTAATACTACTACCTTTGTTTTTGTCAAAAAAAATATTGAAGATACGCTGCCTCCCACAGTACTTGAGCTTTCCAACCAATTAGAAGACATGCCTAATGAGAAAATTGGTGAAAGGGTCTCAAGGTTTGGGTCTTCATTGCGTGGAACACGTTCAGATTGGAACAAAAGTAGATCTGAACTCACAAATATGATCAATCAACAAGGTACACCAACGTTCTTCTTCACCCTTAGTGTAGCTGACAAAAAATGGCCAGATTTGCATGCTCTAATGCCTTCTAAACGTCCTATTGTTTTACCTCAAGAATATCAATCGAAGGTTCACAACATCATATCAAATCCACATATTACATCACAGTACATGCACAATAGATTCAAAACATTTCTTCAAGAGGTGCTTCAAAAAGGTTTTCATATAACAGATTCTTGGTGCAGGTATTATACCATCTATTCCTTTTTTTTTCTCTTCGTAATTTTTACTTTACACAATCTATTTCTAATCTATGCTTTTTCCTCCAATGTATATATGAATGGCATCATAGAGGATCGACACACATTCATGGTTTTATTTGGTTGGAAAATGCACCAAATACGGATACATTAAATTGGGAAGATGATGTTGCAGTTGAAGCTGCAAAAACAAATTTTGAAACATATGTGACAGCTTGGAATCCTCGTAATTCCCAGTTGTCCACATCTGGGTCACACCATTCTACTATAAATGATCCATGCAGTCTCACATCACCATCGATATTTGCATCAAACTACTCAGCTGACTATGAAGAACTTGTCAATTTTGTTCAAAGGCACACCAGATGTTCAGAGTCAACTTGCATTCGCAAAAAAGGAACATCTGTTCAATGTCGCTATGGTTTTCCATATGAGCTACAAGCTACTTCTTCATTATTCATTGATCCAAATGGACAGAAAACCTACAATCTTGCAATAAATGATCCCCTTTAAAATATTCACAACCCTACCATGCTTTCAATATGGAGGGCTAATGTTGATTGCCAACCTGTTCTTTGTAAACATGTTGTTCTCAAATACATTTCAAAGTATGCATCAAAAGCAGAGCCAAAATCAGAAACCTACCATGCAATTCTCTCTCGCCTTGCACATGCTGCACCAAGTGACAACCCCATTCTTCAGCCAATCAAACAATTCCTTGCACAAACAGTTGCATAAAGTGACATTGGTGCATAAGAGATGTGTCATATGCTGCAAAAACTTCCTCTTGTGCTTTGTATCTGTCACTTCTTTCCCCTAAACGTGAGCCAAACTGTCTTCCGTTGTGTTTCTAATGACACTAATAACACCCCTGCAACAGCTCCCTTCATTTTTGCTTACATGCAAAGACCCATTTATCTTGAACATCTAACTCTGCTTGAAGTTGCTCGTTCTTGGTCTTTCTCACCTAATAGGAAAAAAAATCCATGGAAACAAAACTTGCGTGACAAGATTGTTAGAGTCTATCCACATTTCACTACCATTCCTCCCTCTTATTCTTTATGTTTTGAATTGTTTTGTTGGAGTGAACTTCTTTTATACAAACCTTTTCGGTCCATCCCTCACAATATTGGAACCACAACTTCTGAAATTATATCTCATTGGCATCACATTAAAGGCACATATGTTGTGTGGCATATTTAACGTGCTGAACAAGAACCCTCCACACCTCTATCTGATGATTCAAACTCCAATGCTATTACCTTTCTGTTGTCCCATACCATGGATGAATGGGAACTTGTCTCTCAAATGCGTCTAGGCAATAACATCCAAGTTGATCCCCTTGAAATGCTTGGGCATCGTGAATTTGACAAAAATCATAATTGGTCAAATAACAATATACCCACTGATTTGCATGAGACGGCAACATCATTCATTGACCTCAATCGCTTGTCCATCCAACTACATGAAGACACCCCATCCTTCCCCAATTCACCTAATTCCTTGTCTCCCACACAACGCATAGCCTTTGACCTTGTCATGTCCCATTTCAGAAACACTACATCTGCTCAACTGCTAAAATTGGTGATTGAAGGTACTGCAGGCACTGAAAAATCTTACCTCATATCTTGCCTGAAATTTGCACTTCAAACTACATCTGAACAAAATCCCTCCCCACTTCTTCTCCTTGCTCCAACTGGTGTTGTTGCTTTTAACATACATGCGTCAACAATACATTTTGCTCTTCGAATACCCATTGGTGAAATGCAGTCTCTTGAAGGCCAATCCCTTTCAAAATTTCAAGAAGAACTTTGCCATATTCGCTATATTCTCATAGATGAAATGAGCTTTATTGACCCAAAAATGTTAACTCAAATTGATGCACACTTACGTCAAGCTTTCCCCTCGAAAAGTACAAGCCCATTTGGTGGTTTCTCCATAATTCTTCTTGGTGACTTTAGACAATTACCTCATGTAAAAGACGTTCCCATGTAAGCAGGCTCATCCATTGGAACTACTCTTTGGCGTGCATTTGATACTTTTATCACGCTGGAAACAATTTTCAGACAACAAGGAAATAGTCCTTCTCAAACTGCCTTTCGGAAACTCTTGCTAAACCTTCGAAATGCAACCCCAACTGTTGAAGACTGGGCACCCCTAATGACAAGAACAACCTCATTCCTTTCACATGTCAAAAATTCTTCATTTGAACAATCTATCCACTTGTATCCCACAAATAGCTCTGTTGCACTGCATAACAAACACATGCTGAAACAGCTTAATATGCCAATTGCACATTGCTTTGCAAAACAAAGGAACAAAAATTCCCATCAATTTATTGATGATGAACAATTGACATTAAAGGTCCTTCTTACTGTTGGTCAATAGGTCATGTTAACTGCTAATTTATGGGTCCAAGCAGGACTTGTTAACGGCTCACTTGGAAAAGTCATTGATATTGTCTACAAGACAAATGAGCAACCTCCTACCTTTCCATCATTTGTTTTTGTCGAATTCCTCCATTACAAAGGACCCTTATGGGATGCTTCTAATCCTACTTATGTTCCAATATCTGCAATAACAAGGGGATCCCGTAGACAACTACCACTTCGTATGGCATGGGGTTTAACAATTCATAAAGCCCAAGGTATGACCCTACAAAATGTAACAATAGATATTGGAAAGATTGATAGATAAGGGCTTACATTCACTACAATATCAAGAGTTGCATCTCTTTCAAGCCTATGCATTTCTCCACCTTTTTCTTTTTCCAGATACTCTCGAATGCAAAAAAATCGATATGTCCAACGAAGGAAACAAGAGGAAATCTTACCTGCTTCAAAGTCTTTAAAACCAAATCGTGGTTGAAGCTTCTCATTGTCTCTTTATGAATGTATTGTTTTTCTTTGCCCACTTGTTGATGTAAAATATCTACTTTTGTTTCAATAAACATCCAAGAAAATTTGATATATTTGGATTCTAGACTAAACTGTCTTAGCAAACTCAAATACTAACTGTGAGAGTTTTCAGTATCCCAGTTATAATATATAATTGACAGCTAAGAAATAATTACTCAATGGACATTTGATATCTCAAATTTATAATGCAAACTCAATACATAAATCACCACATTGAATACATCTGCAGCCTATAATCAATATACCTGGCAAATACTGAAGAATAACTCAAAATTGCTGAAACAAATTTAATAAAAAACCATAAATCATTACATAACTAATAGTGTTATCTTATTTAATTGCAAAGCATTACAATGTCCCTCTTCAATATTGGTCATTGCAAAACTATTCTTTGCGATTTCAATGATCAAATCCCCAATTGACTAAATCCATATCGAGCATTAAACCAGGTTTCGATAATTGAAAAAGATAAAGGTAAAAGTGATTTATTTTCTTAACACATAACTATTCAAGCTGGCATCAGACTCTACAACCACCTTGAAATAAATCTCAAAGAAAATATTGTATAAGGTTTATGAACAAGCTTAATAATATTCAATACATCCAAGAAGTAATACTAATTAAAGGCAAAAACATAATAAATGACATAAGTTAAACAAAAACATTCATCCACAATATATGAAATAGAAGAAAACAAATTTATATATACCAGGTACCATTGGTTTAACATACCAGTAATAATCACCAAGCCAATATAAATAGATGAATAACTATAATTTGCTAACAAACATTTTACAAATGATCTGAAAACAAGATCTTTGCTACTCTATGACGTTAACATGGA